>JAMZAV010011415.1:0-20244 GCA_024449915.1 Sweltsa coloradensis | reverse complement strand
ATTACTTTTATTCAAGGGGTTTTTGGGGGGTGCTTTTTACTTTTTTTTTTTTTTGGGTTGTAAAAAAAATTTTTTGGTTTATGTTTTTTTAAAAACGGGAAAACTTTTTTCTGTACAAAAAAGGGTTGGGGGCGACATTTGTCAATCCAGGTACGAAAAACAATATCTAGCGATTTGCAAACGCAATTTTGCAAAACGCAACTCCCTTTTGGGGGATCGATTTTTATGCCCTTGATTTTACATAGGAAATTTGCCCCAATTCCGCATTTTAACAAAACGCAATTTTTATCCGGTAATTTTTGTGCATGAGGGGACAGTCAGGGGATAGATGATAAAAACGACGAAACTCGGTTTAATTCCGGGGTTGACTTAAAAATTGATTTTCTTGTTTTACTTTTCCGCTGTTAGTTTTTTTTTGTTGCGTTTCTCGTGCGACACCCCCCGGTTTTTAATTGCAATGAAAACAATTTTAGAGTGATCAGGTTTAAGATCAAAATTTTTAGCATATAAACTATCAAAGTAAAACAAAGTTTACGATTTTTCAAATTTAATAAACCCTCCTTCATCAGGTTTTTAATGAAAGTTTGAGTAAATGTTGAAAGAGAGTAAGAAAAAACGTTCGCAGCATAAAGTATTTTCTGTAGATGAGCACAGCATGTTTAGAAAATCAATTATGGGTTGGAACAACTCATCCATCACCCTTCTAAACCCAATCCACAAAAAGTATATTTAAAGGGCTGCTTTGAGTCTTATACTAAAAATGTTAAAAGTCCCATAACTTGTTTTTCCCGGGGAATTTGGAAAGTTTTTGTAACTAAGGAGCCATTATGTTTCTTCTTTTTTTTTTTTGTGAATCTTATAGTTTCTTTTATGGTTTTTAAAAAACACACAACCAAATTTTTAAATTTATTTTTTGGTGAATTTTGTTTTATTTTTGAGGTGCATTGTTTTTGTTTTTTAAAAAACCCATTCTGTTGTCATTTCGCAAAATCACTAGTAAGGGGGGGGATATTACCCCCGAAAATAGGGCGAGCCTGGCAATCGGTTGGGGACACATTTTTCCCTTTAGACCCTTCCCCATGCGATGACAAAGACACAAAGAACGACAACAAAGGGCGATGCGACAGCGAGTGAAAAACCCCCTCCACCCCCTCACCATGATGGTTCTGACCAGCATGGGTCTCCTCTTCATAACCCTTTTTGAGGTCCACTTAAGTTGTAACCACCCCTTACAGCACAAACGCTGGAACCAATTGCCTTCGTTAGTGCTACGTTTGTGCTGGTTTTTGCCCCAAACCGCATCGTTGTGTGTTACCGTTAAAAAGTTACGGCTCTTTAATGTGGGGGGTTAAATTAAGCCCCTTCCACCCTCCTCTGACGACTTGAAAATTTGCACGCGGTTAGTGCTACGTTTGGCGGTTTTGTGCCGCAAACCGCATTTTTTGTCTGTCCCTTTAAAAAAATTTAAGGCTCGAATGTGGGGGGGTTACAACTTAATGCCCCAACCCCCCATTCCTCTGATCGCTTGAAACTTTTCCCGGGGTTTTAGGCTACTTTTTGTGCGGTTTGTCCCGCAAACCGATCGTTGTGCTTTTTCCTTTAAAAAGTTAAGGATTTGAAAGGGGGGGGTTACAATTTAATCCCCAACCACCCTTCCTCTGTCGACTTGAAACTTTGCACCGGGGTTAGTGCTACGTTGTCGGTTTGTGCCGCAAACCGCATGTTTGTGGGGGTTTCCGTTCAAAAGTTACAGGCACTTGAAAGTGGGTGGTTACAACAAAATGCCTAACCCCATTCTTCTGACGACTTTAAACTTTGCAGGGTTGTGCTCGTTTGTGCGGGGTTTGGCCCCCCAAACCGCTCGTTTTTTATGGTCCCGTTAAAAAAAGTTACGGGCACTTAAAAGTGGGGGGGTTACAACTTAATCCTAACCCCCCTTTTTTTGATCGACTTGAAACTTTGCACGCGGTTAGTGCTACTTTTTGTGCGGGGTTTTTTTTGTCCGCAAACCGCATCGTTTGGTTCCCGTTAAAAAGTTATAGGCACTTAAATGTGGGGGGTTTACAATTTAGTCCCTAACCACCTATTTTTGATCGACTTAAAAACTTTGCACGGGGTTAGTGCTACGTTTGGGGGTTTGTGCCGCAAACCGTCGTTTGACTAGTGGTAAAACCACGCCGTCGTGTCGCCCCCCGGGTGGAAAAAAAGAGGGCTTGGCCACAAGGCAAAGAAAGCAGCTTTTAAAAAATTAAATACATTTCCTACTTGAAAATTTAATCAATTTCAAGCACGAGAGAGCGAAAACGAGACGAATTATCAAACATAGTAAGGGGAGTCATGGAAAGAGTATATCTTCTATAAATCAGCCCCCTTTTCCACGAGGTGGGGAAAAAGGTTAAATCAATTATTGGAGTCGGGGAAACACCACCCCGCTATCAAGGATGGCGGACAATTTTTCTACTCCAGCAGATGTGGCTTCAGTACTGGGTACAATTTGCATCGGAAAGCAGTAATGCACGATATGATGCAGAATTTTAGCAAAGCATTTTGACAGAAGCTCAAAAAACTTAATTTTCATCTGAAAACGATGAGCCATAAAACAGGGGTTTCTCTTGTGGGAATCCGTATGGCTTAAGCTCTTTAAGTCGCAATCTGTGGGAGAAGAAAAAAATGCACAACGACATGTTTGTGCCCCCTGACGTCCCTCTTGGGAAAGTTATTATTTTTTTTTTTAATTTTTTGGGTTGCGAATTTTTCCTTTAGTTTCCGTAGTCCCTTTTAAATTTCCCCACTTCTTAAACCACAAAAGATGTCGATGCCGACTTTATCCCCTTTTTCTTTTACAAGTTGCTTCTGAAAATTTGTTCAAAAAGATGATCAACAAACACAATGTGGATGCTGGAGATTGGGGTTTTATTGGCGAACGCCCAAATGGGGATTTCGTCAAGTCATTGCCCCATCGACCATTTGGTTCAAAGAGAGTTTTTTCGAAGGGTTTTTTGAAAAAAAAACAGTTGTTGGTGTGCTTTTTGACATTGAAAAAGCATACGATACAACTGGGGGTATAATATCTTCAAAAATTTCACGAGTGGGGTTTCGAGGGCACTGCCAAATTTTTAGAAAATTTTTTAAAAAAGATAAAATTTTTTAAAGTGCGTTTAACAATTTTTTGTCAGACTGTTCCACGGAAAAGGTTACCACAAGGCCTGGTTTTGGGGTATCATTTTTGCTTTTGGGAATAAACAGTGTAGGATTGTATCCCAAAGGCCTTATTCACCTATTTGTAGGACCGGGAATCTTCTACAGATCGGAAAATTATCAACAGCTCAAAGACACTTGCAAATTGGATAAACAAAAAAATGAATGGCTCGAAAGCGGGAGACACGATTCTTCCAAAAAAAATCAGGGCATTCATTTTTCCCGTTTTAAAAGGAATCCAAAAGCCCCAAAACTATTTTTTAAAATGTAGAACTTCTATTCAAAACAAATTCCGTCTTCTCGGAATGGTTTTTGAAAAAAAGCAAAATTTGACGGGGTTTTTCCAAATTTTTTGGAAAGACCACTTGTTGAGTAACCAAAAAAATGAAATGTTAAAAATCAACCTATTAAAATTCTCAGAATACATCGTGGGGGCAGATAGGATTTGCATTTTGAAAATTTTACGGATCTTAGTTTGCTCCAAGATGGACAGGGATTTTCGTATACTTTTCAGCAAGTAACACAACCCTTAAACTTTTAGACACGTCCCCCATTGTGGTTTTTGTATTGCTCTTGTGCATTTCAAACAAGCCCAGAGTCAGTTTGTATGCCGAGTCAGGTGTGTCCTCCTTGGCAGAACGGAAAAACCTTTTGATGGGTAGTATGTAATAAAAATTGAATCTATGCCCCCCATCGAGAAATGGGAATTTTTTTCCCACGACATATGTCAGACACTTTGATAAAAAACCAATGCAATCTTTCCAAAACGGATTAGATGTAAACTTTTGTTTAATCTTATAAAATTTTCATCTGCCAAAATTTTTTATTTTGTATTTAGCAATAACCCCCCGGGGTTTAAACCCCCAAGCCGATAAATTTTTGACCTTTGCGTTTTGATAAAAACTCTACTTGCGAAGTGTATAAAAAATTAATTTAGAGAGTTTTCCCAAACATCAAAGGTTTATTTTGGTTTTCACAGATGGCTCCAAAATTGACAAAAAGGTTTGGGAAAATGCTTTTTATTGCTCCCCTTAACTGAACGTTTCAGGCTAAGCGACGTGTGTTCAGTTTTCATGCAAGTTTTTCCCGCCATCCGGGAACTCTTAAATACTTTCTACGTTGTCGTTGTGGAGAATCCCTTTTTGTTTTTAGAATTTTAAAGTTCACTTCAAGCTATAGAACTTTTATTCAATCATCTTTTGTACAAGACACCAATTCTATTTGAAAAACAAACCTTAAGGGTTATTAATCGAGTTTTGCGGGAAACCTGGACACGTGGGCATGAGGGAAATGAACAGCTGAGGGGCGCAAGGGAAACTTCCCAGGCGTGACTTGATTTAATCTAGTTCCCGTTCCAGATGCAAGAGGGATTCAAAAAAAGATTGTTGGATTTTCGAAAGCTCGGGATTGTTGCCCAAAAAACAAAATGCGTGTGTGTGCCCACATTGACTAATAAAAATTTGTCCCCCTACGTTTTGACCTCAGTAGAGAAGAGGTGGTATTGTCTAGAATTCGTAAGGGCACACACCCTAAACACGGTATCTCTTTAAACCCGAGAAAAAGGTTTTCCCCTATGGACAAGTGATGTACCTTTTAAACCTTTTAAACTTTACAGAATGTACCCCAATGATGCCTTTCGCAGCAAAATTTTATCTCTCCCAATCATATGAAAAATTTTATCATATGATAACGGCGACAAACTTTTAAATTTCACATCCCCAGTAAACTATTTAACAAAAATTTAATTTACATCTTTCACATTTATTTCTTTTCATTTTTATACACAAACAAACTTTTATTTTGCTATTACTTTCATCATCATCAATTTAATTTCTTATTTTTACACTTAGAAAAAATCTAATCATCAAAAAATTCATTCACAGGCGGCAATAGATTAACCGTTGAAACGCCCTAGTTTCTCACGTCGTCGTCATAAGGTCGTTCTTCCCCTATTTTTCCCCCCCTCTGGGCCCGGGGTTTGAACATGGCTCTGCTAATCGTACAACGCTATATTTAAAGAAAAAATCCCCTCGCAAAAATCAGCTGTACAGAGGAAAGAATATTACTTCCCAAAAAATAGAGGGAAAACTCTGGGAACGCGTCGGAACACTTTCCCCTTTCCCTTGAGACCCCCACCCACGGCAAAAACAAAAAAACGAAAGATGCCCATGCAAAGAGTACGACCCCGAGTTAGACCCCCCCCTCCTCCCCCCACTCGTGGGTGGTTCGACCAGCATTTTGCACCTCCTCTCTAAATCCCTTGACTAGAGTGGGGCTTATGACCAACGATTGCGCACCCTTTTTTTAAATACCCCCCTCCCAAAAAAAAAAAAAAAATGCTTGCTGAACATCATGTCCGACCCCAAAATACAAATTAAGAACATTTAGATTATTATTTTTAAAAATAAAAATTAACATTTAAATCTTTTTTAAAATAATGTTTTAGGGGTGGAAAATTATTTAAAATAGCTTTTAAAAAAAGTTTTTAAAAAGTTATAAGGTTTAGCCCTAATGTCTCTTTTATAATTATTTCATTCAAATAAATAAATTTTTTTTTATTTCAAATTATGTTAAATAAAATATATTTCATCAAATTCTTCCCCTATGTAAATACATAATAAAAATGTCATTTTAAAAAACTTTGAAGGCAAATTTTGTCATCAAACACACATAATAAGCTAATTTAATTTTTTAAAGAAGGCGGCGCAATGACCAAACGGTTTAACCCAGCTTTCCCCCGCGTGTTGTTTTTAGGGCTTCTGCGGACATTGTGGTAGCGGGTCTGCATCCCTTTATGAAGGCCAGGGTTTGATCTGTCATAGCAGAAGTTTTTAAATTTTTTTTGGACTAAAGTCTTTTAGTTTTCTTGGAAGTGTAGGAGCCGTCCAAGAAAAGAGGCACATAATACATTTTAAGGGTTTTTCCGGTCAGTCTTTTGATTTTGGTGGGCCGTGGGGGAATCGTGTCCATCTTGATTTATCATCGTTTTACGGTTTTCTACTTAAAAAATCCCCGGTCTCTAGTTTGGGCTTTGCTCGTTGATGGGTTTGGGGTACATGGGTGGCTTTAACAACCTTAAAACTTTTATTCCCAAAATGAAAATCAGTTAGGACTGAGTGGGGCTCTCTAAATAGATTTTTTTTAAAAGATAAAAAAATACCCAAAATTTCAGCATTAAAAGTTAGATTTTAAATTAATTTAAAAAAATTACAACTGAAAAATTTGGGGAATGCATTATCCACAAAAAATAAAAACAAATCGTATATGCACATTGTAATTTTTTTTGGCCCCGTTAGGCCCGTGGGGGCATTGGCCAGAGCATGGCTCTGCTAATCGTAAAAGGCGATTCAAGAGAAAAAATTTCCCCTCCCCAAAAATCAGCTAGTAAGATGGTAGGTGTTTCTCCCGAAACTAGAGTCGAGCTCGGCTGTCGTCGTGGGGAATTTTCCTTTTCCCATTGACTACCATCCGACGACGCGATAATGACAACACGGGTTTAAAAACCCGACGAAAAACGACCACGACGTGGGGGAACCCCCAACCCCTTCCCTCCCCCTCCCTCCGCTCCCCTTTCCCCCTTTCCTTTGCCCCAGCACGGCCCTGATCTCGCCGGCCCCCGCCCCCCGGGCCCCCTCCATGCCCCACCCTTGCTGTGGCTGGTTTGACCAGCACAGGCCCCCCACCCCGCGTCCCGCTCACTTTCCAAAACCTTTTTACAAAATATATTACGAAATTTCTAACTAAAAAACGGTTGACTGCCCCAAACCTTTTGAACGTCAAATTTTAATTTTAATATTTTTTTAAATTTTTAATAAATTTAAAATTTAAAAATTTTATTTATATTTTAAATTAATTGATAAAAAATGGATAATTAATTTAATTTAAATTTAATTAACGATCAATTTAACTTGTTTGAATTAATTTTACTGTAAATAATTAACTTTTAAAGTAAATTTTTCATTATAATTAATACCAAAAAAAAAAAATTACCGTCTTTATAAAATTTTATTTTATTTTGTTTTCTCTAGTTGGTCATTTTTGTCGTCGATGGTGTGGTCGCCCCACAGGGTTTTGGGTTCTTTTTCCCTTTTTAAATTTTAAAATCCCAACTAAAAAAAAGTTTTTGACGAGTGGGAAGAACTTAATACGAATTTTATTTTTTATTTTAAAACGATAAAAAAAAAAATCAAAAAATTATGATTTTCTGTTTGATTTTAAAATATAAAAATTTACAATTTTAAATTTGGGGATGCGTTAACCACAAAAAGAACACAAAATCGTATCAGTTAATTTTTGATTTTTTGGGGACCCTTGGGCCCGGGGGGGAAAAAGGCTTTGAGCATGGTCTGCTAATCGACAAAATGATTCATTTGGAAAAAGCCCCCTGCAAAAAATCAGCGTAAGAGGGGAAATACTATTTACGAAACTAGAGCGAGCACTGGCATTGTCGTAAAAACACCTGCCCATTCCTTTGACGACATCCCCGGCTGGCTACGACGACGAAGTCGAAAACGACCGCGACGTGAGAATACCCCCTTCCCGCATTACCCGTGGCTGGTTATGACAGCATGGGCCCTACTCTCCATATTACCTAGGCTAGAGTGGCGTATTATGACCTAACGGTTGACGCGCCCTTGATTTAAACAAACAAAAATAAACCAAATCGTTCAAAGTAATTTATTAAACAAAATTAAATTCACATCATACACTATTTCATTTCAATTCAATTCAATTCAAATGCGTTTTATTTCATTAGCAATTGCAAAAGCATTGCTCACTTAAAAATACATAGTTCATGTACAAGTCTTGAAATACGCTTTAACTAATTCTAAATCTACTTACAAAATACCTGATATTTTTACATGTTATTCATTTTACATTCAAAATAAAATTTACATATTTCATTATATATAATTATAACAATAATATTTCCTCATCGTCCTCAAATTTAGTTGTTTATCGTCAAAATTAAATTTGTAATACTTTATTCACAAGATAATTTCTTATCATTTAATATTCATAGGCCCTATTTAAATACAATACAATAATTACAAAAATTTCTTCTCAGCGTTATATTTTTACCCTGTTATCTTTTACCTTAAATTTTTAATACAATATTCACAAGAGCAGTCTTTACCATCTGAAATTCTTTTATACTATAAAATCCATGAAAATTAGATATTGTTTAACGTTTATTTTAAATTTGTCTCTATTTATGTTGAGGTCTTTTAATTTAGTGGTAAATTGTTAAAAAGAATAACACCAGCTTTAACTGGGTCTCTGTTTGATAGGTTGAGTCTGTGTTGGGTTTGGTGTAAATTACTGTTGAATCTTGTATTCTGGTTATGTATAAAAACTGTTTTGGGTAAAATGAGATGGATTATCTTTGACAAATGTAAGAATTTCGAGAATGTATAAGCAAGGTACGGTTAATATATTCAGCTGCACAAAAAGTTTTCTGCAAGATGATCTATAACTTTTCCGACCTAAAATTCTGACAGCCTTTTTTTGACATTTAAATATGTCTTGAGCAAATGTAGACCCACCCCAATTAATATACCATATAGTATAATAGATTGTACGTTTGCAAAAAATGCTATTCTGTAGATAGGGTAACTCACTTGATGTGACAGTTCTTTAAGTGCATAACATGATGATCTCAAACGTTTGCCTAGTTTATGAATGTGTTCTTCCCAATTTAGTCTATAATCAATATTAATCCCGAGTAAACGACAGTGTTCTACAGTATTTAATGTACACTGATTGTAATTAATTTTTATTTCATTAAGTTTTCCTTTAGTTTGAAATCTCATTAGGTTGGTTTTTGCGCCGTTTAATTAAGTTTATTGGGATCAAACCATTCCTCTAACTTGCTAAGAATAAATTTAATATTTGCTATTAATTCTGCCTCATCCTTTCCTGTAATAACCACACTGGTATCGTCTGCAAATAGTATAACTATGCTAAATTCACTATTTATATTTGCAGGTAGATCATTTAGTACAAACTGAAAAAGATAGGCCCTAATATTGACCCTTGGGGCACGCATTACGTATTTCTTTCCCATGATAGATTCTTTTTAGATTATAATTCTGTAACTTGACCATTTGCTTCCTACAAACTAATATATGACTTTATCCATTTGGAGGGAATACCATTGATACCATAAAAGTTCAATTCTTAATTAAAATATTATGGTCAATGGTATCGAAAGCTTTGGGACAAGTCACACATTAACACTGCTACTTCTTTTTATGTTCTAAAGCTTCAGTGATTTATGAACTATGTTGAAGGTTGCTGAAGTGGTTGAATATTTCTTCCTAAACCCGTGTTGTTCCTCACATAGAATTTGATTAGTATCAAGATATTCCGTTAACGTTTTAAGAAAAGCTTTTTTAAAATTTTTGAGAATATTGTTAGAAGAGCTCTGGGTCTATAGTTACTATATCTTTTTTTTTACCTTTTTTGAATAGTGGCTTAATAACAGCCCATTTTGCCATATCTGGGTAAATGCCAACCATAAAGGAGAAATTGAATATATCCGCTAGTGGTTTAGCTATAAATACAGCGATAGATTGAACAATTTTACTTGGGATGTCGTCCCAGCCTGTTGAGTTAGTGGATTTTAAGCTGCGTATGATTTCTATAATTTCTGATTCGTGAGTACTGTCTAAAAACCATATCATTATAGTAGTTGGTTGTATTCAACATAACACGGCGTTTCAGTTTGCCTAAACATTCTTCAGTAGTATCTACAGACCTATCAACAATGGTATCTCCAATAGTGCTGAAGTATTTATTAAATGAGTTGGCAACTTCAACTGGATCTGTAATATCAATTCCATCCACGTTTAGTTTAATTTCAGTTTCCTCATTAGGCAAATTCTTAAAGTTTTTGTCTAAACATGTGTTTATAATATGCCATGTTGCTTTAATTTTATTATCAGAATTACTTATGAACTTATCGTGATAATTTGTTTTGCCTTCTCGTATATTTTAGAAAGTGATTTCTTAACTTCTTTGAAGTATTTCTTAAAATCTTCTTCATTATTATGTCTACTTTCTTTAAAAAGTTCTCTTTTAAGTTTACAACCATTAGCTATATCAGCATTCATCCATGGTTTAACTTTCCTATGCATACCCATCTTTTTCTTAAACCTTTTTAAGGGAAAATGTTGTTGAAATACTCATAAATATGTTCATAAATATACCAAATTTATCATCTACTGTAAGTTCGTCTCTTATTTGTATCCAGTGTTCCATACTAATGTCAAGAGAGAAATCTTCTATGTTTTCATCTTTAAAAACTCTTTTATCAAAAAAGGTTTTGGATTTAGTAATTCTCGTAATATTATGTTTAGAGAATGGCACTGACACAAATTGACCATAATGATCTGACAGACCTGAATCAATGCAATATGGTGCAGTTTTTAATGTAAAATTTGAAATCACTTGATCTAAACTCGTCCCTGAAGAGCTAGTTTCCTAGTCGGGCCATTAACCCTAGTCTTCATGTTATGTTCTAAGAGTTTATTTTCAAATTCGATCTTTTGAGACTATCCGCTAAAAAATCTATGTTGAAATCCCACAAATAAGTATATTTTTCGCTCCTTGCATATCAAGTGTAAAAGATGTTGTATTTACTCATGAATAGTTTAAAATTACCTGCATCAGGAGCCCGATACAAAGTAATTAGTATCAATGGATTAATTCCTATTAATTCCAAACAGCAAACTTCAAATACACTGTCAATTGCAATTTTGTCTATATCTGGTCTTTTCTTTATTTCAATTGTGCTGTCAATTCTTTTGTATATAGCACTCCCCCCTCCTCTTAATCTTTTTCTTGAGTAGCATGCAGCAATCTCATAGTTAATAATAGATATGCTGTCAACTTGCTCTTGTTTAAGCCAATGCTCACTGATACATAAAAAATCAACCACAAGATCCATGCTATCAAGAAATATTTCCGTTTCTTCTACTTTGTTAGATAGACTACGCATATTTTGATGAAAAAAATAAAATTTCAGAGGTGTTTTTAGCTATTCTATCAATGACTTCCCTATCAACGTTTTGCTCTTTATAATTGAGGGGTGTTTGTTATTATCTTTCATGAGCGCTACGTTGGCCACATTGTTTTTTGGTGATGCGAAAATTTGTCACCTTACATGTATTAGGCCTAATGTTTTTGCTAATAGTTTACTAAGTCTTTCAGGTTGTTTTCTAGTAATAGGTAATAGTTTTTTCCTATTTTTATATTGCCTACTGTTAATTCTTTCCATCGATGTGTCAGCCTTGGTTGGTGAGTGCAGGCGTCCTTGAGTGGTATCGGCATTGCGACAGGTCGTTGCGTTGATAGGGCTAGAGATGACACAAGGGGCAGAAGTGTCGACAACCAGAGGATCTTCCATACTGGGTAGACCTTGTCCGGGTGGAGTCCGATCCGATCCGTGACTTCGTTTCCCGCGTCTGCTGGTATGCTCTAATCCTTTCTGACAACTCGGCGTCACCAGTTGGAGTGCTATGGATGTCAAGACATGGAGTTCTGTCATCATTATCATTTGCAAGTCCATTAGAGATTCTATATTCCGGTACCCAGAAGATACTTGATCAGATTTATCTGAACACGAATTACCATGTGTTTTAAGTATTTCATCAGCAAATAACTTGGCTAGGATGATTTTGCCCTTCAGGTTTAGGTGCTGACCATGCTGAGTGAAAAATTCTCTTTTAAGAGCCTTTAGGGATAGTACAGACACTCCTAGTACATTCCCAGTAAGTTTTGTATACGTTGATTAATACTTATTTTCTCATCGTTTAGTCTCTCAAACTCTAAGCTTACAATGTCAAAGCGAGGTAATAGCTCCGATACTATTATGTGTGGCTACAATAGTACTGGTTATTTCTTATTGGCATTAGTTGCATCCTTGATGTTATTGTTATTTGTTCCTGCATCATTTGCCCCTGCCATGATTAAAACCGTGTCATTTCTGTAAGTTGATTCACCTGTTTAGTAGTCCCTCTGTTACGTGCAGAGCACCTGCACCTGGTTTTATCATCGATTCGATTTTATAATTCACTTTCTTAGACCCACTCTTTGCTTTCAGCTCTTGAAGTATCAGTGAAGCCATAAAGCGTCCATGACTGTCAGCCATGAGTACAATCTTTCTTCTTGTTGATGTATGGTTGAAACTTCAGTGTGTTCAAAAGAATTAACCGAATCAGTTGAAGCAACGGTAGCAGATGACTGTAGGCTTAAATGTTGACGATGTTGAGTTTGGTTTTTTTGAGGTATGGTTTGCCTCTGAGTTCCATAACTAGGCATATCTATGTGAGGTTTCTCAGCTTCAATATTATTGGTGCTATCTTGATGGCATATCACTATGGGTTGATTAACATCCAATAAGCTGGATGTAATCCTGATCGGCGGGGTTTCTCTGTATCTGCTATCGGATTTTGGTTATGCACGCCCTGTTGACTCTGACGGTTATCCTTGGCCAGTTGAGTGTTATTTTTTGCCTTACGTTGCTGGGCTTAGGCCTATTCTCCTTGCAAAATATTCTGTGGGGCTTGTCTTCTTCCCTTTTCTTGGTAGATTTACTTTGTCGATAGTGTACCAGTAGGCCTATAGGTTTATTATGATAAGGCCTGCCTGGAATGTCTACTGGATTCAGATGAACAGCCTTCGTATTTTTCATTTGAGGCTTGTCTTCTATACTATTCTTAGTATTTTGTTGTTGGTGTATTTGCATTGGTTGATTATTATAAGTAGGCTTACCTGGAATAGTTACTGGAAGTGGAGTCTGCTTTAAAGCTGAGCATATGCCAATTGTGAGTAGATCTGCCTACCATGGCTAGGCTTATCCCCATACGATAGTTTTCTTTGAGGCTTGTCTCTTCACTATTTATGGTACTTCGTTTAAGTGTACCAATGAAGGTCGATTATTATAAGTAGGCCAACCTGGAATAGTACTGGAAGTGGAGTCTGCTTTAAAGCCTGAGCATATGTCAATTGTGGGTTTATCTGCCTGCTATGGCTAGGCTTATCCCGTATGATAGTATTCTTTGAGGCTTGTCTCCTTCACTATTATGGTACTTTGTTTATGTTGTACCAATGTAGGTCGATTATTATAAGTAGGCCCACCTGGAATAGTACTGGAAGTGGAGTCTGCTTTAAAGCCTGGGCATATGCCAATTGTGGGTAGATCTGCCTATCATAGCTAGGCTTATCCCCGTACGATAGTATTCTTTGAGGCTTGTCTCCTTCACTATTTATGGTACTTTGTTTCTGTTGTACCAATGTAGGTCGATTATTATAAGTAGGCCTACCTGGAATAGTTACTGGCGTCTCCTTTGAAGCTTGATTGTATGACATAATGCCGGTTGCCTACGCCATAGGGGATGATCGCCTACACCGTCTACGTCAAGCATAATATGTTGTCATACTGCTCCATTTTCACATTGTTCTAATTTCATTCTCAACACATTTACCTCCAATATTAATTGACGGCCCTTCTCCTCTCCATTTTCATCCTCTTCTCCATTTCATAAAGCAATCTTCTAGCCATTTCCTTTCTCCGTCATTGGCATTCACAACTTCTCCCATGTCATACATTTCGTACAGCCCATCTTGAGATAGCCTAATGCTGATATTGGTAGGAATCTTTGTTTACATACCTTGTTTAAAAGCCAATTCCGTGTCGATTTACATGATTTATGGATCAAAATGACCCTAATCTTTGATAGATTATTAAAAATACAATTCAAATTAGTTTTTATGTTGAGAAACTATAAAAACTAATAAATTTACCACTATTAAAACAAAATTATTTCAGTTGTTTGAAATGGTAACCATGGTAACCATTCAAGTTAATAATTTTTAATTTGCTATTACTATTATCACTATTATTTATTTTTTATTATATACACATAGAAAACAATATAAACATGAAAAAACCCCAATAACTTAATTCATTAACGTGTAATATAACGGCGGCGCAATATGACCTGACTGGTTGAAGCGCCCTAGTTCTCACGTCGTCGTCGGTCAGTGGTTTTTATTGCGGCGTATTTCAGCCAACGTCCAGCTCCAAACTACCAAATTTTAACAATCGTTGTCAGGGAACCAGATTTGGGCACTTTTTTTAGCCTGGGACTTTTCTCCTCACATCCCCTAGTAGAGTGACGCATTATGACCTAACGGTTGACGCACCCTAGTTTCTCACGTCGTCGTCGTCGGTAGGTTCACAGAATGCAGCGTATACAAATACAATAAATATAAAGGTTTCTCATCTTAGTATATATTCTAATTCGTGTTGACTTTGATCTCTGCCAATCATATGATGAACTTCCATCGTATGGTAACGTTGACAAAATTTCTACATACCTCATTCAAAGTAGTTTATTATTAAAACAATTTTAGCTGAAATCGTAAACATTTAAGTTTAATTTAGATTGATAATTTTTGTTTTGCTATTACTACCTTCTCTTTGATTTTCTTTTTTTAATACATTTAGAAAACGATATAACAATCAATCATACAACAAATAATCACAATCTGTAAAATCACCATATCACAGGCGGCGCAATGTGACCAGACCGGTTGAAGCGCCCTAGTTTCTCACGTCGTCGCTAGAACGAAGTTCTAGTCCCAAGTTAAATACAAAATGAATCTCATTGATGATTGTGTCTTCGTGTTTGACTCTCTAAAGTATTGTATTGGAGCCTTGACGTAACAATGTTTCTCCAGATGGACGGTGATCAGTGATATAAACAACTTTCACATTAGCGCCCACAAAACTGTATCTCACTACATTCATTTAAGCAAGTCCAAAATTCATCATGTGTGATCAAGTTTATTGGGACAGAGCTCTAGGCGTTTCATTTATTTATCTATTTATCTATTAATTTATTTATCATCAGTTCCGAAACAAATTCGTTTTATTTATTTGAATTGATGAATAAATTAAATGTTTTACAGAAGTGGCAGAAAAGAGCATTGCTCCAAACACGCCTAGTGAATGCCAATCTCAACAATAAATATACCCTATTAATAATATAACAACATATATCAACTCCAATATGACCATGACAACACAACTTATGACAAAGATGATGACGACCGCGACGAGCTAACCCCTTTCCTCCCCTACACGTGGCTGGTTCTGACCAGCATGGGGCAAGCCCCTCCATATCCCCCCCGCCCCAAGAGTTACGAATTATGACCTGTCAGTTGACGAGGCCTAATCCAAATAATTTTTACTTTTGTAATCATGATTATTATTTATTTTTTTACTTTATTTTGTGTAGAAAACATTACTAAATAAAAACGAACAAAACAACAAATTCTAAATAAACAACTAACTGAATAGCAATGTGACTTAACCGGTTGAAGCGCCCTAGTTTCACTCGTCGTCGCGATAATGCCTCTTGACACTTGAGTTCACTTCAAGCTATGAAACTCATGTATTTAAGTCATCATATGGTACAAGACATCCAATTCTATTGAGAAAAACTAAAACTGTCAGGGTTCTAAGTAGAGTTTTGCTGGATACCTAGACACGTGGGCATAGAGGGAAATGAACACGCTGATAGGGCTGCAAAGGAAGCTTCCCAGCGTCGCGACGTTGATTTCAATCTAGTTCCCGTTCCAGATGTCAAGAGTGGATTCAAGCAACGATTGGTCGCTTTGGTTTACTGTCCCCCACTTAAAATCAGTTAGAAAACTTGAGTGGAGACTCAATACAAATTATATGGTGCAAAATAACAAATTGCTTAGTGTGACGCCAACCAACACTAACAAATAACATTCGTACTCCTGCGTATCGACTCTCACGTCGAGAAGAGGTGGTTTTCTCCAGAATTCGAATAGGCCACATACGTCCAACTCACGGATATCTTTTAACCAGAGCAAAGGTTGTTCCCAAATGTGACACATGTGACGTATCTTTAAACGATCATCATATGCTTGAAGAATTTACGATATGATGCCTTGCGCACGCAATTTGATCTCTCCCATTCATATAAAGAACTTCTATCGTATGATAACGGCGACAAACTTTCTAAATTTTTTATTAAAAGTAATTTATTTAACATGATTTTATTCACACAATCCACATTTTCCTTTATTCATTCATTTCCATTGTAATAAATAACTCTTGTTTTGCTTTAATTATCTTCACCAACATTATATTTTCTTGTATATACACTTGGAAAACAATCATAAAATCATCAAACACACCAATAACTCAACCAGTAACTCATCTCATCAACTTTCTCAGGCGGCGCAATATGACCAAACTGGTTGAAGCGTCCTACTTTCTCACGTCGTCGATCACTTTTGCCAATAATCTTTAGTGAAGTCAGCGCTTTGTTGATTGTGGTACTCAGTGCCACCCGGCGTCGTCCCACTACCTCTTGGCTTATTCGATGTTGAAAGAGTATCTGTTTGCGGAGAAATGGTCTAACGTGGAGTCAAATATACACTCAAAATCTGAGATGCGAAACGGTGTTAAAAATAACACCATTTTTACCCCGATACGTGTGGATAAACGACTACACCGTTTTGTCGTTAAATTAACACCGCACCGAAGGTGTTGATTTTGAGTATTGAGCTGGTGTAATTAATAACACAATTATGCGGTGTAGACTAGATTTCAATTAACACATTATGGTGTAGGTCATTCAACACAGTATGGTGTTAATGTTCACACTGTATATTGTCGTAATTTTAACACAGAGTGGTGTAAGAATTCGCTGGCGCCATCTAGAAGACAAACAAAGAACCCACGATATAAAATAATCATTAATTAATATTTAAGAATTAATTACTTTAAAGGCTATTCGACCGCGTTTTTCTATTTCCAAAATATGCTACTAAGTCAAAACATAATTAATGGCTTTGAAACCTAACTAATTTAGAAAATCGAAATATATATTTTTTTTTATTTTTCTGATCCGGTACACGGCCAATATAGCCATCTCAAAATAATTTCAAACTTCAATTCGCCAAGGCACATCATTTAACGTAGGGTGTTGTGTTTTGTGACCTTAATTTTCAACTGGTTTTCTATAGGCTGACTGAGAGAAAAAAGATTTTTTTTAACAATTGTCTTTCTTGCGATTTTTTTTGTTGGCGGTACAAATCGGTAAAAAAATACCGCCAAACAAAAAATTAGCTGGAAAGACAATTGTTAAAAAAAAACTCAGTCAGTCTATAGAAAACCAGTTGAAAATTAATGTCACAAAAACACAACACCCTACTTTGAATGGTGTGTCATGGCGAATTGAAGTTGGAAATTATTTTGAGGTGGCTATATTGGCCGTGTACCGGATCAGAAAAATTTGAAAAATAGAGTTTTGATTTTCTTATAGCCAGGTTTCAAAGCCATTCACTATATTTTGACCTAATAGCATATTTGGAAAATAGAAAAACGCGGTCGAATAGCCATAAGCGGTATTATTATTTACATTTTATAGACCGTGTGTGGGAGTACAAGTACAAGTTTATTTACACAGCATACACAGGTACAAATTTTATCGCCAAGAGCCGGACTCGAACCCGAGACACCTTCCTCCACTTCCGGACGCCTTCACCACTCGGACACTGCACCTGTGAGTGGAAGGGCGCGTTAGCTGGCTTATGAGGGTCTAGACCAAGTGCGTGTATTGTATAACACTGCAGAACGCAAATACGTCTACTCGGGTGTTGATGATTTCTGCTGATCGGTTGATAATATCAAAGCCAAATTTTGTATTTATGTTATCAAGGTATTTTTCTGTTGATATCCACACTTGGTTGCAAAAAATTAGACATAAAGATCCATTGCAAGACATAAGCCCAAAACGTGAAAAAATGAGAAATCCAAAACATGGATTTAAATTCTGTAAATTCCCATCAAACCGTTCATCTTACGACTAACAAAATTAATTTGCGCGTTCTCATAGATTTAAACGTTGACATCCAGTACGTAAGTTTGCGTTAAAAACATCTGCACATTTGGAATAAGTTCCCGAAATTGAAAAAAGTGAGTATATTACGGATATTTCACAATTTTGATTCAAAATCAATTAATTAAATTAAGATCACGCTTAGTCGATCTAAAAGACTAATTCTTTATAAACGTTTGTGTGAAATATGATACCGATGTTCTTAACCGTTTGCCCGAAAAAAAAAAAAAAAAACGCTGTTCGCGATCTTTGTTAATTTGTTTCTTTCACTGATATAGTTGATGATTTTACTAACGATTATAAGTATGTAAACTAAGATTTTTCATTATTAGTTTCATTGATAAGCTTCAACAAATCTTATATGAAACATTATACTCAAATACTGGGTTCATGTTAATGATAACGGTAATGTTGACTGTATTGGTATGCCACTCAGCAGATAAAATGTTATGTTTAATTGGGGATGTGGGTCTACATTAACATTAAATAAGAAAAAAAAAGTAGGATAATTTTGATTGTACAAATAAAAGAAGTAATATCCATCAGTAATATGTAAACTAAAAAAAATATGCACCCAGTTAGGAGAGAATGAGTGAGGATTTGTGAAGAAAGAATTTTAATTGTGATAGAAATAGTACCTAAACGTAGGGCATACTATTCGACCTTTGTCGTTCATTATGCTGTATTTACATTCCACCACCATTCCCCAGTCGAGTAAAAAAAAAAAAAAAAATCCCCAGTCGAGTGGTGGCCTTCTTGGAGGGTGGTTGTGTTTTCCTTTTACCGTGTCACGAGGGTGCTAGTGTTAGTGTGTCTGGTTTGTGTGTGTTTTTTGTTTAGTCTCCGTTAGAAATGTTCTCCGTTCCACGCGCGGTGTCCGCCCGCGTCAATACAGTTAAATGTGTTTTCTCCCGATCACACCAGAAACCGACGGCGGCTGAGGTCCATGAATGGATCTTCAGCGCCCTTCACCTCGACCCGGTCAACGTGGTCGCCATCCAGCTGGACGGTGGCCAGAACACGGTGTACGTGAAGATAGGGGAGGCTCAGGTCTATTCGGCCTTGATCTCCGCGCACTCAGGTAAGGTCCCGTTCCGTCACAGGGACGGGACAGTCAGCGAGGTCAGCGTCGGTCACGCTGACCTCGGTTTCCGCCAGGTCCGCGTGTTTAACTTACCAATGGAACTGGACAACGAACGCATCCGTCAAAACCTGAGTGGTTACGGCACGGTGACGGCGATTCACGATGAGACCTGGTCATCGGCATATCGTTATAAGGTCAGGAATGGGGTCCGCTCGGTTCAGATTGACCTCAAGAAACACATACCGTCGTATGTAATCGTGGGTGGTACTCGCGCCCTGGTAACTTACGACGGGCAACCACAAACGTGTTCACTTTGCCACTCGCCCGATCATTTTAGGGCTGAGTGTCGCGCTGCTCGCAGACCCACTCAACTCCCCTCTGGTGAACAGTCTGGCCCGCCCACGTGGTCGGCTCTGGTTTCACAGGCACCCCTGTCTCGCGGCGGCACCGCTGGCCAAGGTCCCTCTCGTCTCGCTTCGCCGCCAACCCCCGACCATACAGGGGTGGCCGAGGCCTCTCCAGATACAGGGGTGTCCACCGGCTTTTCGCCTCCGCCCGTCACATCCGAGCCGTGCGTCGAGTCCCCGACGACTGAATCGTCGGTGTCGCCTGCGTCTCCCGCGTCGACTGCGTCGCCCGCGAAGTCCACGTCACCCGCGAAGTCCGCGTCGCCCGCGAAGTCCGCGTCGCCCGCGAAGTCCGCGTCGACCTCGACGTCGCCAACGACCCCGAAGACCCCGAAAACGTCGAAGGCCTCGCAGGCTGCGCAGACCTTGTCACGCGTTCCTGCTGTTCGCTCTGAAGTTTCGACGGACGATGCGAAGAAACGATCGTTTTCTCCTGATGACGACTCGTCGCCTCCGGTAGCAGTCGCTGGGCCCAAAAAACGTGGTCACAGGCTTTCCCGCTCTGCTTCACGCGACCCCGCCCGGTCTCCGTGGCGTCGCTTCGCGAGGGCTGAGGAGCGGTCGCGATCGCCAGGTACAGAAGGCCTCCCGTCGCCGGGCCTTTTAT
>JAMZAV010011414.1:0-19427 GCA_024449915.1 Sweltsa coloradensis | reverse complement strand
TGTAGAATTTAAATTCGTACATTAAATCTATACTTGTATGATAAGTAGTAGTAATATAAACATATTTATTCCTGGTGTAAAGCCTACAAGAAATGTTGACATTTGCCGCCTTCCTTTCAATGCAATACACTGGAGCGGTTGTAACACGTACGCCTGCAGAAGGACAGTATACATGCCCGCAATACACTTCCTCTCTCGGTCGGTAACAACCCCTAATAGTTCTACAGTCTGTCACCAGCGCCACCATACGGTACGCCTGCAGACGAGCATTTTACTAACCCGCAATACACAAACTACGTTTACACTTTATATGCAGCTAACGTAGGAACGTTTGAAAGGAAGTTTGGGGGGGGGGGGTCAAATTTATTAGCAGATTCTGCGCGTGGTAGCTAGGGTCTGGGACAAAGCTCCACCGGAGGACCTTTCGACAAGGCAAAAAAATATTTCACTTTGCTTTAGCTGAAAAATGGCAGCTCAAGGGATTACCGTTTTCTTTTTAAAGGAAGGATATATACGCTCTAGTTGTTTTTGACATTTTAATTTGATTGCAAAATACCAAACTAAACCATCATGTGTATAAAAGTATGTGCACAGTAATAGCGACAGTTTCCTGTACTCGGACTTTGTAAACGATGTTATGATTTATACAGCAACTATCTGCGATTTAACTAAAAAATGAACAGTTCCCGTACATTAAAATGAAATAAAGTATCCAGTTTGAAGGGGGCACGAGTAACCAAACCTAGTAAATATCAAAATAATTATGTTGAGGAGGGTGTGGATTACTTGAACGGTTTGATTCGAAGACTTCATTTCAATGTTTGATTACCCACAGAAAAAAAAGTCGGTGTAGGGCCCATAATGTTTTGTTTTGTTTAGGGCCTACTTTAGTTTGTACTTCGCGTGTTCGTCCTACGATACTAGTCCAACGGGTACTCGAATCTTTTAAAAAATTAGAGATTCAGGGAACCTTCTAAATATTAACCAGGCACGTAGGAACGTTTTGAAAGTTGGGAGAGGCAAATCCATTAGAAGATTTTGTTGGCGGCAGCTGGGATCTGGGGCGAAGCCCCAGCCGCCGGAGGCCTTTTCGCCGAAAGCGAAAAAAAAATCACCATACTACATTTATTTCGTCATGTTTAAACTTTAAACTGCTTTCGGACTCTGTAAACGATGTTTTACTGCAAGTATCTGTGGTCTAAAAACACAAAAAATGAACGTGAAGTGGCCTATTTTAGTAATTTCAACCTAATTTTTTATGTCATGACGAAGCATACAAGCAAACATATTCGATTTACCCAGGTGACTGTCGAATTGTATAAGTGTAAGTGCATATTATTTACTAGATAAATTGTGGGAATAATATTAAACTCATGTAAGTTTTGCCCCCCCTGCCCCCCCGGTTCCTACGCCACGGTTTCAAACCCAACCTTATATTTTGTTCCTCACCAGTCAATACCCACAGATTGTATACCATTGTTCGCTCTGTCAAAGTGTCCGCGCCCTCTACCGCGCCCCGGTCCCCCCATGCACTGCACAAGTTGACAACTACACCAGGATTTGTTCTCTGGTGTTGCACGGGGTGTTCCTTGTAACACTGGCGCGAGATCGCATGTTCGCTCAAAGTGGTTTTAATCGCGCTTCATTGCATCAGTTTGAAAAAACCCAACTGCATAATGCAAGTGAACAGGTTTGTCCGGCCGCCTCTAGCTGCCAGGTGACTCTAAGTCTAAATCATCCCGATAAGGATCTAGAGACTGAGGATGCGCTGCCGGGCTCCTGTCTGGAGGGTGGCTTCCCACAGTGCCGCTTCCCGTAAGGCCATCAACCTTTTTTTCCCCCTATGCCATCATTTCTACCTGTCGATAAAGACCATGTTACACATACAAGGTTTGTTGGCCTTGGGGTAATTGAATTATTCCTTTAGGTCAACAAACCTTGTTTTCATATTAAGTAATGAAATTCATAATAGGGTGTTGGCGTTAGGGGAATAAGTAAATTCCCCTTTGGCCAACAAACCTTGTTTGTATTTTACAATAATGAACAAACCTTGTTTTCATATTTAGTAATGAAATTCATAATAGATAGATAGATAGATAAAGGTCTTTATTTTAAGGCGGGATTAAGGCTAGTGAAGCCTTATCTTCCATCCAACCTAATAGGGTGTTGCCTAAGAAATCAATTACCCCAAGGCCAACAAACCTTGTATGTGTAACATGGTTTTTATCGACAGGTAATAATGATGGCATAGGGGGAAAAAAAGGTTGATGACTTGATGGACTTACGGGAAGCGGCACTGTGGGACGGCTCAGTCTGGACTCTGGAGGATGCGAGGTGTAGAGGGTGCAACCTCGCAGATGATGACGTCATTGGAGGGTGAAGCTTCGCCAATTAGCGGCCAAAAATTTCAAGTACCCCTCGTCACGTTAATTGGCACTACCCCACTAAGGGGTAAAAGCTTTGGTAGGTCTCTCTGGCAGAACATTGATTTATCTATATATCTGCCTGCTGTGGGAATCGTATTTTAGAGATGCACCCCAAGAAGGGTTTATAAAACGAGTGTTCTCCAAGTTCCCCCCTCCCCCCCCATTATAATAATTGAGAAGCAATTGATTTGATATTGCTTAAAGGCTCATATTAATGCACTAATGCTAGTCGAGTAGATGAGTGGTGAATGGTGATAGATGAGGATTAAGGAAGAGAGGAGGGGAAACCCGGTACAGGCACGTAGCCTCTACTCCTTTCGAAAAGTACCAAGGGGACCAACCGCTTTTCGTCCCATCCGAAAGGACGGTGTAACCTTGACAGCCATATAGGTTCCTTCACTAACCCGTCCTGCAGAGCAGACGTCGAGGAGAACGAAGCCGTTACACTAGCTCTCGAACCCTCCATCTGCTCTAACCAGTGGTATACGTGTGTCTCAGGGCAGAGCGTTCATCCACTCTCCCCCTGACCACGCCCGAAGGTTTCTTAACTTTGGTGTTCGAGTGTAACCGGCTAAAAGACCTCGGCTAAACCACAATGTGGTTGCAATGACATGTCAGACAATCACATGTTTGGTACTGAATTTTCCGGTTTGTGTTTTGCTGCTTAAAAACGTCGGCATTCGTTGAATTAAAAATTAATTGGCCAATTTCTTACTCGTCATTATCAAGAGAATGATCTGTTCTGTTTTGGCGCGAAGTCTGGTCTTACCTCTTTATTTGGGTTGGTAACGCTGGAGTGATATCTCAGAAGATGGACAGATCATGGATACGCTACTTTCAAGATTCCAATGCGTGTTTTTCAATCGACTGTTACGCGAGTATTCTGCAATTGCTCCTCGACAGTCAAAACGCCTCACCAAACATGGCCAAGTATGCAACATGTCGGCCAATTAAGTTGTTAACTCTGATTAACAGGGGAAAGGGGAAACCCAGCCACAGGTACTACATACTGATGAAGACGTGATAGTCGGCGGCAGCGAGCCTGGTTCAAAGGAGCCGCGCTCACCACGCGGATTCGCATTTAAAACCCAAGGGAGATTACCATAAAAAACATATTTTTATCACACATTCAGGCATTAGACTAATCGAGAACTAAAATAAAAAATTGTATTTCGAAACTTGCTAAAATAATCACTTTTTTCAACTCGTAAGACACGAAAGTGGGAATCTTCTTGGGTTTAAAAGCGTATTGTGACAGAACAAAATGTGAAATTGGAAATAAGACGTTTTGTATGTGTATGTGTGTAAGCACGAAAAAACAATTTGAAAAAAAAAAATCATTAAGACTCATTTTGTTAGCAGTTCTTAGTTAGACCTATACCTGGTCACGGATGTCTGTTTAAAATTTCGGCTCAATTTGTTCGGCCGTCACGACGAAGATCCGTTCGACTTGCGTTGTAGACTACGTTCGCTGCGCTCACTCGTCTAATTATTGTGTTATTCATTACATTATTCATTTGCGATTGAGAGTGACAAACCGTAAATTTCGAATAAAAATTTTAAAAAAATTTAAATTTTTTTGTTTGTTAAACTCTTGTACAATCATCTCACAGAAACACATTCAACGCCGAATGCTCTCCAAGAAAAAACTAAATAATATTACACCAATTTTTTTTTTTTTGCTATTTGACAGCAAAAAAAATCTAGTTTTGTGGTTATAATAGCACAATTTACGTTTCAATTCCATTCACAAATAATTTATTTGCTGCGTATTTTCCAAAATGTCAAGTAAAAACTCATGTTCATAGGGTTACGATCGTTTTGTGATTTCCCACATACTAAACTCACTCACTCGTAAAATATAATAATTAAATACGATTTGTAAAGTTACTTCAACCCACATATTTCTCTGTAATTATAGAACCGTACAGGTAGGGTAACGATTCAATTGCATGAGTTGTCAGTTTTTGCTCCGGGCTGCAAACAGAATGTACCATTTCAAGAGTTTAACATCTGTTATCTTACCAGTGCAATGAAATTTGTTACAAGCCTACGCGTTTGGAAGTACCTAGAACTGAAGATACATTATTACGATTCTCTCATGTCTATCCAGGCGTTTATGCATTTTTAGAACAGTTCATAGTCAAATGAGAATCTATTAAACCGTGCTTTTTGCTGGAACTAATGTATTTGATTTAAATAAATTGCCAGAGGTATAGGCCTATAAGCTCCCTTCAATTTGCGGTTTAGTGTTCGGGTTCCCTGACGACACGACGACCGGAGCTCACCCCATATATTGGGTTGTACAATACCCCTATTGCTAGGTGATGTTTGCAGAGATGGACTTTTGTTCTTTTCTTGTATTGTAATATTGGGAGAGGAAAACATGCCAAATTCTATTCAAGACCCATACTGGGGCCTAGGCGCCAGAGTATATGTAGTTTTTAATTTGCAACCAGTAATTTATTGTTTGGCTAAATGGTATTGTGGACAGCGTCTCTGCTTCCAATGCAGAAGGTTCAGGGTTCGATTCCCGCTATAGAAAGAAGTTTTGTAACTTCTAATTACTTGTCCATCAGTTCTTGGCTTAGGAATTTGTAAACGAAATTTTGGAGCCCTCCTAATAATAACGAGGCACATACTTAGTTCTAAGGTTGTTCCGAATTAGGATCGTTGATTCATGGTGCTGCCCACGGGTGGAATCGTGTCCAGCTTGGTTGATCGGTGTGTCCTACCTAAATATGCCTGCCTCTATCTAGTTGGTCATTGTTCGCTCGTCGATAGTGTCGCACCAACAGGGTTGGCTTGGTCGGTTTTAAACTTACTGTCCCCCACCGGAAATTACTTTTGTGTCTGAGTGAATATAGATTCTAAATACGAATTAAAATTTAAATAGGCCCGCTTCGCGAAACGCTTTTTTAGTCGCGTTGATGGATGAGCTTTTTATAAGTTTAAGTTTGCTAGGACCACTTTCCTTTGCAAGGCTTTTTGAATGCGTTGTAGGTGATAGTTGTCAAGTTTCTATTTTTACTTGTCATTAAAACCTAAAAAAAACTCACATTAAAACCTTTTTTCTATGGATTTGGCTAACTTTTCAACTTTTTCTTTCAAAAAGCAATACATCACCGTTACTTTAATGTGCATGTGAAATATGAACGTTGTAGCCCACCCGTTGGTCAGAATCGGCCCCAAATTTTCACGAAAATATCGCAATAAAAATTGAAAAAAAATCGTAAAAGTACGATATTCACGAGAAATATTTCTTCAATCATATCCAAAAACGTGGCAGGTCTAAGTTTAGAGATTTTGAAGGTCCCCTCTAATTTTAAAAGATGCATATGCCCTTTGCCCGGAGAGGGCAAACAAACGAAAAAAAAAAACCCCGAGGTAAATTTTTTTGGGGGTCAGTGAAATTGAAGTCTTCGCTTTTGTCATCCAATTAATTTATATATTTAAGTTAAAATGTTCTTTCGTTGACAAGAGAATGCCTTGTTTATAAGACTGTGCGACGATGTATTACTCGGCCCACAGGTTAATCTCGCATGGTAATCACGTGTTCGCACCTCCAGCCGTCTCCTTCCTTCACGGATCACTTGGGAAACACGTTTAACTGAACGTTCCTAAAGCCGATGATGGGAGTAATCAGATAACTCCTCAGCGGCCATGTTGAGCGTTAAGCCCTGTCTGTGCTGGCGAGGACAAAGTCGTTAGCCTGAGACTAGTCTTAGTCCGAGGCGTTGCTGACTTAAGCTGAAGAGTAGGCTTAGCACGAGATGACTTTCTCAGCTCGACATGATCATACGAGACTTTCACCATTCACCCAATAACGTCTCAGTCAAACAATAGTTTATTGATAAGTTGGGTGGAATTATTTGGGCACACAACACAACACAGCGCAATGATACAGTCCCTGGCCATAAGACCCGTAGGAATTTCGACTTAGATGGATTTTCTCTTCTGATCCAGTTAGGGTATACGGTATACACCTTATGGTCCCATGGATAAAGAAAATCTTGGGTAGACATCTGGCATTAAGGGCCTAAGTTGTTTACGACGCCATTTTGTTTTGTACATGTGTATAGTACACGCTCTTGGTTTTCTTACATTTTCTATACTTTTGATTACAGCTGTAATAAATCTGACGTAATATTTGGATTCTCCATGAAATTTCCAATGAAATAACATCCTGGGAACATTGTGGGATTATTTAAAGAAAATATTATTAGTCTGGCAGATAAGTGCACTATTTACGTTAAATTGTGCGTTTCATGATAGGAACTGGAAAATGATTTGACAATAGGGCTATCTCAGTATTGGCCCATAACACAAATAGAGACCAGAATCTTTAAATTAGGTAAATACATAGAAC
This sequence comes from Sweltsa coloradensis, assembly GCA_024449915.1. Taxonomy (NCBI): domain Eukaryota; kingdom Metazoa; phylum Arthropoda; class Insecta; order Plecoptera; family Chloroperlidae; genus Sweltsa; species Sweltsa coloradensis. The sequence goes on along the minus strand of JAMZAV010011414.1, from coordinate 12,632 downwards.
AAGCCATTGAAAAATGACTTGAATAGGGCCATGTCAAACTATAACATAGTGGCACCAATGGCGGCCATTTTAGAAGATGGCCGCCATATACATATGATGAACCATGTAAATTGTATTATACAATCTTGTTATTTGGTACACACATAGAGCAAGCCACCGAAAAATTACGTTTCTATGTGTTGTAATATCAATACTTTTAGAAACAATGTAGTATGGTTCTACTATCGCATATCTAGATTAATTGCTATGGCATTAAAAAATAACAATAATACTACTTTTAATAACACACGTGTGTTTCATACACAATATAATAGGCAATTATTGACAAGATTCTATAAAAATTACATAATCTTGTTTATGCCTTTTAAAATATAAAAAATGAAATGTTTATATTCCCATTTCAGTTCGATTAATTAAGTTCTCGTATGCCAAAGGCGATAGTCCAATAGATGACTGGCATTGGTGCAAAATTTAGTTTCTCAAAGTTTATCCGTTTGGGAACTAATGTGGACACCTGCGAATTCAACGATGAATAGTTTGGAATCCAGAAAACATGTCAACTTCTAAAATAAATCAAATTAATATTATGATACCAAATATATTAATTGTTGTAAACACACTGTTAATCCAGTATAATTTAATAAATGTCCACGGGAAAATCTTTATTCGTGGGTTCACAACTGAACAACGTTTTAGTTGTGTAAAAGAGATTTCGAAACTCTACCAATAAGTAAGGATAGGTAAATAAATTAATTGTATTTTGGACTAATATTTAGTCTTTGTTTTTCACTTTGAGATAGGCTAACTGACAACAACACGACAAAATAAGCAAGCAAGAGTGTCCATCCAAGAACCGAATTCACTCCCTGAATTTCTGTTCCTGATGTTTTTGTGGGATTGTCTAAAAAAAAAATTTTATTCACTTTAATTTTATTTATTTTCCTTCCTTTTTCTTTCTTTCTTTCTTTCTTTTTTTCTTTCTTTCTTTCTTTTATTTTCCCCCTCTCTTATATTTGGTTCATAAATATGAATTTGAATTTTCTCCCCAAATTATTGTATTTTTATTGTGTCATTTTATATAATTAGTTTTATTTAGTTGTCCTCTTTTGTAAATCAGTTTTTAAAATTGTTAGGATATATACATTAAATAAATAAATGAAAGAAAAAGTTAAATCGAAATTTGGACAAATGACAAATGAAGATGTCGAAATAATATATTACATAGATTTTGCTACGAGCACTCTCGCGGTACCGTGTGAGTAAGTGTTGGGGGGGGGGGAGGGACGGGGGGGGGTGCAAGAGTTGTGGTCAGAGAGAACATAAGAACTCAATCCCATCCTGGAGCCGTCATCGCGGGAAACAGCATTACGAATGTTAATTAGGGTAGGGAGGGGTCTAGCCGGTCGGTAATCTCGAGAACTAAGCGTCCAACTTCCTCCGGTCAGTGGCGTAGCGCGCGGGTCCCTCCTTGCTAGGGGGGGGGGGGGTGCAGTTGCACCCTGTACCTCGGTAAATTTTAAATTTGTCTGCAGAGTTTGGCAGCCCTAAGTAGTGTGACTGTGAGCGTGACAATTGAGTAATGAACGAAACAATTCGAGCAGATTTTGTAAGGTTGGTGATTGGATGAGCAAAGCGATCTCATTGAGCGAGACCTCAATTTGACGGTCCAGGGTCCCACTGCCTAATCGCGTACTGCCTAAAAAAGGTTTTTATACCTGTTTTACCTTATTTTCTCGTACTGCCTAAGATTTTTCTCGTACTGCCTAAAAAGGGACAAGTGGGAGTGGCTGTCTCGTACTGCCTAAAGTTCCCCATGTTTTGGTAACGTACGTCTTTTTGCGTTGTCTTTATTTCTTGATACCCTGTATTCCATTTGGGCGCGTTATTTAAAATCTTTCTCTCTCTCTCTCTCTCTCTCTCTCTCTCTCTCTCTCTCTCTCTCTCTCTCTCTCTCTCTCTCTCTCTCTCTCTCGTGCTAACAACGCACATACACAACTAAGTTATATAACATTAATATAAGTTCATTATTTTGTAAGTAACCTTATATACCTGTCCTGTATTAACACCTACTAACAAATACGAGTTTTGTACCGTTTGACAAAAAAATTCGTACACCAACTGTTATTTTCAGAAAACTATTTTAGCTATAGTCAAGTTGTAGCTAAAGGTGTTTAGAAACTATGTCCAGAAAACCGATTCTCAAAATTTAATTTTGAACGAGTCTTGTATATCACACTTTTGTCCAAAAATCTAAATCTAATTTCCAAAAGTGAGGTTATGTCCCGCCCAAAAAATTCACAATTTTTTTTTCTGTTATTTTAAAGGCCTTCTTTCATTCAGCAAACTTTTCAGACATGTTTCTTCGACTTTCAAATTATCGGCCAGAGGCGGTACAATAGCTTTAAGAGAATCTTATTTCAAATTAGATTATATCGTGAAGGTATAAATCAATAAAGTGAGGGAATTAGTGTTAATCCTAAAATTGTACTAATTCAATTTAATTTTTATTCCACTCGATTTGCCTTGTTCATCGTCTGTATCAACACCTTCGTACCTAGCATCTAATTTTCAATACCTATTCTCAAACCATATCTTCAACACTAGATCTAGATCAGGTACTCAGTTAACATTTCCAACTCATAGAACCAATCTTCTTGACCACTCTTTTACAATAAACGCTATTCGAGTCTGGAATACTCTCCCAACCAGCAATAATACTCTCCCAACCAGTAGATAGATAGATAGATAAAGGTCTTTATTTTAAGGCGGGATTAAGGCTGAGAGAGAGAGAGAGAGAGAGAGAGAGAGAGAGAGAGAGAGAGAGAGAGAGAGAGAGAGAGATTTTAAATAACGCGCCCAAATGGAATACAGGGTATCAAGAAATAAAGACAACGCAAAAAGACGTACGTTACCAAAACAGGGGGATCTTTAGGCAGTACGAGACAGCCACTCCCACTTGTCCCTTTTTAGGCAGTACGAGAAATATCTTAGGCAGTACGGGAAAAAAAGGTCGAGCAGGTATAAAAACCTTTTTTAGGCAGTACGCGATTAGGCAGTGGGATAATACACCCAATTTGACTACACCCTGAATACCTCGTTTTTTGTTTGTTTGTTCGCTCCCTACCGCGCAAGCAACTACTCCGATCTTATGATATATAATAATACATATATATATATTTTGTCTTAAGCTTTCGTGATCCATGGTTAATGTTTTAAGTATCTTTACGGTAAATAATCACGCACAGTATTATAGAAAATAACTTTTAATCCCAACGTTTCAGAAAAACTATGTTTCCATTTTCAAGGGAAAGGGTAAAACAAAAATTCAATAAAACAAACAACAGCATTATAAAAATAAACAAATAGAAACAAAAAACACACTACCTTGCAAACATAGAAAATTACAAAGATCCAATTGCAGTGAACCTAAAATCAAATCACTTGTTTGCATTGTGAGTGTGACTTCTTGTGACCATTCTAGCAGGCCTATCGCTGTCTTCATGTCTTGGTACCACAGGCGGCTCAGTCTCATACTTTTCAAGAGCTGCAGTATGAGATGACTTCTAGTCATTCTGCTGGATTCCAAATTTCTAGACAAGATGGTTGGGTCCGTCCGGTACCAAGACATGAAGACAGCGATAGGCCTGCTAGAATGGTCACAAGAAGTCACACTCACAATGCAACCAAGTGATTTGATTTTAGGTTCACTGCAATTGGATCTTAGTAATTTTCTATGTTTGCAAGGTAGTGTATTTTTTGTTTCTATTTGTTTATTTTTATAATGCTGTTGTTGTGTTATTGAATTTTTTTTTTACCCTTCCCTTGAAAATGGAAACATAGTTTTTCTGAAACGTTGGGATTAAAAGTTATTTTTTAAATACTGTGCGTGATTATTTACCGTAAAGATACTTTAAAAAAATATATATATATATATATATATATATATATAAATATCTAAGGTCCCGGGTTCAAACCCCGGTGTAGTCACTTTTTTAATTTCTGTCTAAAGTACTAATATATATAACCGTAGATGATATACAGTACATTAAGGTATTGATGAAACATTAAAAAAAGTAGTTGTTTTCTTTCGTTTACAATTCACATAATATTAACTGTCAGATTTCTAAGGAAAGTTATGCCGAAAGATTTTTCTGGATAACACACTACTTTCTCAAAATTCCTGGAGGACATATTTTTATGGGAAAGAAAAGAAACCTGTCCAGGATGTCGTCGCCCCCCGGGTCCGGTAGCGCCACTGGACGGGGCGACCACGCCACTGGATCCAGCGAGATCACGCGAGACCCAGCCAAGGTCAGCAAGTTCCAAGCAACTCCACACTGTTATTATCTGAACCAAGACTGGGGAAAATAAAGACATCAACTTCATCCGACAGATTCAACTCTGTAGATGCGTGCAGCTATACTCCGCACGCCCTAAGAATCAAACTATACTCCGCACGCTCTAAGAATCAAACTATACTCCGCACGCCCTAAGAATCAAACTATACTCCGCACGCCCTAAGAATCAAACTATACTCCGCACGCCCTAAGAATCAAACTATACTCCGCACGCTCTAAGAATCTAGGAGCCCGTTAGGGCGCCGCAGCCAAGCAGTGGCGCGCTACTTACTCAGGCACCTTATACAGCAAGCAGAGTTGGGGTGTTTTCGAGGTGTCGCCCAGCCGTCATGAAACGTGATATGAACTCAAAAACCGTCATTAGAGGGGATTTAGGTACCTGACAACACGTGCTAAATTTTATTGAGTTATGATCATTTATTTTTGGCGAAAAAAGGATTGAAACATGCTCAAAATCACTTTAAGGATGTAAGCAACTGGCTGCTATTACTAATGCGTAAATTTTAATTGCGTGCGATTCTGACCAAACGGGCGAACGTTTATATTTTTACATGGACATTAAGGTAATGGTGATGTAGTCACAGTGCATTTTGAAATAAAAAAATAATAAAGCTGGATGGCATCCAAATAAAGGTTTTAATATAAGCCATTTTCGGCATTTTCTCAACAAGTAATAGAAACTTGACAATAACCACCTACAATGAGTTCAAAAATATTTTTTTGGGGGCACGAGATATTTAACATCCTATTGTTAATTGGTAATACCATAGCAATTAATACTACCTTATTAAAATTATTCTTATTCTATTTTAACAAAAATAATTTTGCAGTAGAACTTGAAAAAGTAATGAGATCCCACGCATACAAAAACTTGTAAAAATACAGCCAAACCTTATACACACTCAAAAGTAATGAGATCTTAAAAAAAGGGCCAAGCTCATACCCATCCACATTTGCGCATTCTTAATTCATAAACGTACAGTGTCCCGTAACAACATTTTTGAAAAGCTTGGCAAAATAGAATTTGCAACTATAAATTTAAATTTAATAAACTCTATTTTTTCAATTAATTTAAACGTAATAGTTCAAGCAAATTCCATTATGCCAAGCTTTTCAAGAATGTTGTTACGGGGCACTGCACGTTTATGAATTATTAAGAATGCACAAATGAAGAAGGGTATATGAGCTTGGCACTTTTTTTTTTTTTAGATCTCATTACTTTTGATTGTGTGAGGTTTGGCTGTAGTTTTATAAGTATTTGTATGCGTGGAATCAAGCTATACTTCGCACACTCTAATGATAAAGGTACACTCCGAAGGCCCTAAAAATCAAATTATAAATAAAATTTAAAAACTCGTATCTACCCACTCAGTCATAGAACTGATTTTCAGTGGGGGACATTAAACCAAAGTGACCAAGCCAACCCTGTAGGGCTCGACGCAATCGACGAGTGAGCCATAACCAACAAAAGATAGATATTATTTAATAGGAAATATATAGCAATCTGTGATACAGATAATGAGAACACCCGCGGATCAACGGCAGAATCAACAAGGCTGATTCAGAATAACTTTGAATTTATAATGTGCCTTGTTGCTAGGACGGCTCTAAAGTCACCGTTTACTGATTCCTAAGACAAGAACTGATGGACTAATGCCCAAATCAGAAATTAAAAAACTTCTGACTAGAGCGGGAATCGAACCCTGAACCTTCTGCATGGGAAGCATAGACGCTATAACCACAAGACCCACGAGCTTAGATATGTCAAACAAGCGGTCGTATTTATAACGTACCTCGTACACGTTAAAACTTCTAAACCTCGAACCCGAAAGTACCTGTTTCCGGTTCGAATATCCGCGCGGTACAGACTGAGAGAGCAAGAGTATCGTAGCAGCGAGCCCACTGTGGCCGCGGCGTCCTAAGATCTTGTAGGATGTGTTTTTTTAGTCGGAATACAAAGAGCCGAGGCTGGACGAAGATCGAACGAGTCATCAGACGAGTGACGATTCGAATTATCTTTCAAACTAATTAACAACCGATTCTTCGATTGATTTTACCAAGCCGACGATCAAGTCGGTCAAGTCGCCGCCTTCTTTAGTCCAGTAATCGTAACTCGAGCAGGTCAGACAGAGGCCATGGCGTATTTGAAATAATGATGGTCAGACGCATGCATTTATAATAACAACGGAAAATACACAAAAAAAGTTTAAAAAATAATATTCACTACTAATTCACCTCTTTCTGGGCAGTTCCCGCTGTTCGTTAGCTCTATCTTGCCAATGTTATTTGTCTTAAAACATACTATCGCAAACAAGATCTGGCAGATGAACTATTCAAGACAGCGCTTTATATTTTTTACACATGGTTCAGGTTCTTTATTAAGCTTAGTACTATGCTAGTATGCTCTTAAGAAGTTGATTTTTAACAATTTGTTTTCTAAAAAATACACCGTGACCAAGCACACGCAAAGTATTGTCAAAACTGCCATTTTTAAAATATATATATATCCGCATTAAAACGAATTCAAAAGTATTAAAAGTTGAATAGCATACTAGTTACTTAACGTTTACTTGAGTCTTCTGTATCTATTAGTTTGGCAAACAGACGTTTTTCGTCAGCAATGTTTTGTGCCTAATTCTGACCGAGAAGTGTCCTCTTAACGAAAAGGAAAATTGTATTTTCACCGTTTAGAGGCAGTTGTGGCAATGGAAATGGCAATTTTCGATTTTGTAACGCCCAAACGTGGCGAATATCCGTGAACGGATGAAAAAACACAAAATTTAGATGAAATTTGTGTATGTTTTGGCTTATGATATTTTGGCCTTGGATCTTGTAACTTGCAGGTTCCTCCAAAACGCGTATAAATTGATAGGAATTCGAAGCATTAATTTTGTGGTGAAAATAAATGACAAAATATATGCAAAAAAAATAGTAAATAGAAGCAGCCATTGTTTTGATTTTTGGATGGTGCATGAGTGGTCAATTTCTTAGTTGGTCCTGAACCAAGTTCACGGTAAGTCAGAAAATGTGAAAGATAACACAGAAACTCCCTTCGCCAGACTACTTCACGTTCTAAGTTTCTAAGTGAAATATGAATGAGCTCTAAGTTAAGTGAATTGTGAATGAGCCCTACGTTAAGTAAATTGTGAATGAGCCCTAAGTTAAGTGAATTGTGAATGAGCAATGAGTCCTAAATTAAGTGAATTGCGAATGAGCCCTAAGTTAAGTGAATTGTGAATGAGTCCTAAGTTAAGTGAATTGTGAATGAGTCTTTAGTTTTTGTTGTTGCATGGTGAAAATTACTATAAATTTTCGAATTTACCATAAATACCGGTCGGCGGTCTCTGATGATATCTTTTCGAAACATAGTTTTCGGCGTTCACCAATATTGAAGCAACACCATTGGGAACCATTCAATGATCAAAGGTTGTACTTTGTAGTTTGTAGGATCGAGATTTCCTACTCATATCAGCTAACAACGGTGGTCGATCCTACATTCCACAACCGCACGAACAATATTTATAAAGCCGGAGGTTCTGCGTTCGATCCCTAGTCGGGGCAAACTTTTACGTCAATTGTTATCATTCAATAACCATGTCCTCAAAGGGGGCTTATGCTTAAAATCCTCGAATTCAATGTTTATATAGTTTTAAAAGTGCGAAGCGAATGATGATTATAATTAAAATCAATAAATCAATAACATATTACGCGATCTTGTTCTCTTTCCAGTGTCGGTTCTAAGTTGGTTACCCCCCCCCCCTCTCCGCCAATGTATCAGATAACAGAGCATTTCACTATCACCCACGTTGCAATTAGTTACATATTTTATAAAAAGGCCCAACTAGTGGCGAAGTGGATAATGAATTTCGGATAACTTTTAGATGAGATTAACACCAATTAAGTGAATGTTTTTATATTATTACGGCCGAACTTCCTTCTGCGTTACAGCCTGCATGGGAAATGGCCCAGGGTACCCTAATCTCCCGCCTATATAGTCACACGGGACTGGACGACTCACAAGGTAAGATCAAACTAGGGCATAGTAAAGGATCGGTGATTTTGTTGTAATTTGTTAGGTTCGTAACTTTTTGATAATGTCCTATGCTATACTGCTAGGCGAGTTAGATAGAATCACTTGTATTTACTTGTGCTTCTAAAAACTACAGTCATTTGATTTGAATTAAATACTGTATTTGAATGAATAAGTTATCTCAAGTAAATTTACTTTAGTCACATTAGGCTTCGGCCTATCAGTCAAATTTATAAACCCATTTCCCATCATATAGAAACCATCGACCATAGGTAAATCAAGGGGTCTCGTTGTAGGACTATATTATACCATACCCGGCCCTTGATTTACTTCTGGTTATGGTAGAGGGTGCACAAATAGCACAAGTCTTCACAACATATTATATTGAGAGAAACATACTTACACTAAAAAAAACAGTCAGTCAACACTAATTCTTGGCGAGCTCAGGAGACGGAAACTTCATTTAATAATGTGAAACCACAGTTGAGATATATTTAAATAATTTATTAACCCTTTCTTGCTTGAAAAACATTAATTAAAACAAATTTTAATTCTTAAAGCCTACTATTATTGTCTTCTAACGATTACCTTACATCACTCACGGAAATGTGCTCGGTACTTGATATTATTGATTGATGATTAATGAACCATATAACTTTTCTTTATAGATTATTTACATTTTGTTACATATTACGTGTTTCTAAATGTGTGGCTCGTTGGTCTTGTTGTTAGTGTATCTGCTTCCAATGCAGAAGGTCCAGGGTTTGATTCCCGCTATAGTCAGTTTGGACTTAAGTCCATCAGTTCATATCTTAGGAGTTTGTAAACGGTGACTTTGGAGCCGTCCTAGCAACGAAGCACATAATAAATTTCAGAGTTGTTCTGAATCGGCCTTGTTGATTCTGGCGTTGATTCGCGGGTGTTCGCACTGTCCATACCACTGATTGCTATATTTCCTATTAAAAATATCGATCTTTGGTTAGTTATCGCTCACTCGTCGATTGCGTCGGGGCCTACAGGGTTGGCTTGGTCGCTTTGATTTAAAGTCCCCCACTGAAAATCAGTTATATAACTGAGTGGGCAGACTTTAAATAAAATTTATTTTATTTTATTTTAAAATATTTTTTCAATAATTTTATCTTGGTATTTAGTAAACTTGAGTTTGAATTTAAAAGCTAAAAGGACACATTGACTATAAATTATGTTGTTGTAATATGAAATGTCCAAATAAATTTGAATTTGAATTAGTTACTAAATTTTCTTTACATGTTAAATTTTTTGAAAAAAAATGAGAGTGTAATGGTTAGGGTAACATTGTTTTAGGTGTTGGATCAAGACTTCCGTGGGTTGTCCACTGGGAACTAGTTTGCCTTTGAACTTAGTGCCCTCACTCGCGATTAACAGACTATAGTTACCTTTTTACGGTCTAGGAAAAAAGTGCAAAAATATTGGGCAGAGCCAAGTCAAAAGGCGTACAAAGAAAAAAATATATTTTCATACCACAAGTAATTTGTTTCAGATATCATATTATATACAATTTCAGAGACGATGTATGGAAGGGCTAATGCACACAAAGTTAAGAATAAACAATAACGAAATGGAGATAGGGAGAATGAAGGGCGGTTTAAAATTAATGAATGGGTGAAAATTCTCGCGACAGATAAGACACAAATATGAATAAATGCACGACTTCAAATCGAAAGCACATAATTAGTATAACTTACGCAAGAAGTCTTTTGTGATGACATATTGGATAATCAGAAATGAAATATCTCTGCTCAGAATGGCGGATTGAGAGTCTAAACCCAGGTTTATTTATTAACCTGTATCAACTGAAGATTAGAATACTCTAAACCGGGTTTAGTATAGTTAAAATGTTTGTTGCGCCACGAATACCGCTGGAGATAAACCTCTCACAAACTGAATGCATTGCAGCAAGCACAAACAGGAGACAGGAAGGAATGGACGTAGAAAGCAGAATTCTTTACGGTCCGAGGGACAGCCAGCCAGACGTTTCCCTGGGACACCACTTGATGGCCTGTCTCACCAGGCACGGGGACAAGGTGGCTCAAGTCCAACAGGTAGGTAATACACAAGCATACATGTCCGGGGGGGGGGGGGGGGGGGGCAAGAGTAAACTGTAAAAAATGGTCCACAACTACAAAGTTAATAAAGCACCGCAGGCAATTTTTTTAAATAAAAATTAATTTGAATTAAGTGGTTTTAATGTGTTTTGTAAGAAGTTAAGGTGCTTATCTGAACGGAAAAAAAAGAAAAGAAAAATTAATAAATGTATTCATTTTTGCATAGATTATTTGTAGAATACAATTAAAGCTCTGCCATTGGGGGTGGGGTTGGTTTAATTTCTGAATTGTATTAAATATTATCAATTCTACCTATGGGAGTGTTTCTCGACTATCCAATAGAGAAATTCGTGTTGTTTCTACTACCAAAGATTAGCTTGCTAATACAGCCTATTTAGCTGTCACCCATTCCCTCCCAGTGGTTCTTTATGGTATTGAAATGGAGGTGTAGTCATAGTCAATATCAAATACATCATCACTTTCTGCAACAGTGTAGACAAATTTTAAAAAAAATAATTATAGCCAGAAACACTTAGTTTCTTTCCAGGCAGGTATCATTAAAAAACATACTGTTAAAATTTTTATATCTCTGCTATAAAATTAACTAATCGTAATGTGCAAGTTGTTTAATCTGTCTGCAATCCACAAGCTAAGGATACGGTTACTCTGATAACTGATAAATCGCCTTCAAGGTCCAGGAAGTGAGATTAAGTCACAACCTCGAACACAAAGACCAACAAACTCCCCTAAACGTCGCAATAAACGGCACGTGTCACTGGTGCCAGGTAGCTCACGCGTGTGTACTTTCAAAGTCACTTCATATCGTACTACACGTTATCAATTCTTGAATCTTGACTATAAAGTTGTTGCAAACCCCGAAGTTCCGTTTCACATCAGTTTTCCCCCATTATTCCCCATTTCGAAACTGATTAATATTTGAATTGGGAGAACATTAGCTCCAATAAACTTGTCTATTTTCGCCCTCGTGGCGGTTGGGTATAGCCAGACTTGACGCAATTTCTTCAGCCTCACCTGCATCTGTTTCTTCCTCAATTATGTCGCTTCTTTGCCGAATAACTCAATTTCTTTATTATCTCCACACCATGTTTCCAATCCAATTCTTCTTCCATAACATGTATCTTTTTCAATCCACCAACCTATCCGAAGCCATCGCTCTCAATCGTCTCGATATTCTATCTTGTTATAGTTGCACCGCACGGCACATGGTTAGACCAGTGAGCGAAGCGAATGAGGAAATTGTAACGCCACTTGATCGGGTGATTAATGTGTCTGTAACATGTTGTCTGTTTGTTTGTTTGTTTGTTTGTTTGTTTGTTTGTTTGTTCGGTCCCATACGGCCGAACAGCAAAAAAGATTGAGCAGAATTTTTAAACAGACATCCGTGACCAGTGTACTTAGAACTGCTAACAAAATGAGCAATATCCGTTGCGATTTAAACCTACATACATAAAATAATAAACTGAAAAATAGGCTTAAATGTGTAGGAATTATTTTAACGACAATGGTTTTTGTTTTTGAAGAAGTCATTTTAATCGAATCGTTTTTGTCAAACTGTGATGGCATGCAGTGGCCAAGGTGTATCGAATCTTGCACGCTCAAGGTTCCCCTAAATTCGGCTGAGAGATTGAGTAAACCTTGCAATCTTTACACGTATTATCAAACTGGCTATGTTTTCCATAGTATTGTCACAGATGATGGACTACACTCCGTAATATGCATTTCAAAACATGTTTAATAATTTTTTAAATACAATCTAGGGATTACAAAATCTTTCTCGACCAGGGGATTGAACACACGTCCCCCACATTTCGGCTATAAGGGCGCCTTAGCCAACTAGACTAGGGAAACGCCAAATTGGTTGTTAGACGAGTGAGCGAGTCATGTGTTGAGTACCCGGGAACATTTGTATTTAAAATTGATAATTATGTTGGTATAAATAATAGGGTTTTAAGTTTAGTTGGTATGAGGGCGCGTCAATTGTAAGGCCATAATGCTCCACTCTAGCCTATGATAGGCTAGGGAGACCTAAGTTATGGGGAAGAAAGGGAACGTTACCGGGTACACAACAAAATGGCCCCCTCACTCTTAACAACGACTTTGGCGTTTCCCTACAAATTAAAATTTAATAAAAAAAGGTGG
>JAMZAV010011412.1:0-19290 GCA_024449915.1 Sweltsa coloradensis | reverse complement strand
TCTCCCCAAAAAAATACCCCCCCCCCCCCCCCCGGCCCCCCCCCCCAAGTGGAGAAAAACTGATTAACGATATTTTTTCATATATCGTTGATTTGAGTCTAGAATGCTATATTAGCCGAAAATTAGTGGAAACTGAAACGCTTTAAAGTATTTATCATGTACGCTATGAAATTTTTGAGTTTTAACATGTTTGCTTTTGCATTACATGATTCTGGAAAAACTATTTCGTAACTTTTTTATCAGGAGAATCTTTGATCTTGAACGTGATACTATTGGCAGTTTGGAAAGGAAAAAAATGCATTTTCTTCCCCAAATTTTTGCCAAACAAATTACTGACAAACTACGTGACTAGACCTTGAAATTCACCAAACAGGTATTCGAAAGTCGCTTACATCGTTCTGCTCCAGGCTACTCTTACTGGCAGTCATAAATTAATCAAAAACCAACACCCAACCGACGAAAGGGGACTAATATCCCGAAATACACATTAGTTAACTTAATCGTGGACCCGGTTTTTAAATGTGTTTGAAACATTTACAAACAAAAAAATATGCATACACACACACACCATCGCCAACAAAATCGAATGTAAATAGGGAAAACTTATTAGACTGTGACTTTTCGTATGGGCCCTACACGGCATATGTTATTTTTTCTAGAAGACACACTTTACAGTCAAAGAAAACATGCAGATGATGATTGTTAAGAAGAATAATATGTCAGTAATTACCGGAGGAAAAACCAAACTATCTTTGGTGTAGATACACACTTTGAAACATTATACAAAAAGAGGACGGGGAAAAATATGCATGAACAACATTTTATATTCCTAAAAATCTGTAAAATTGTACTTTCCTTGAATGATGTATTTTGGGTTTATCTGTATTATCCATTTTTCAAACTGTTAAGTAAATATTTTTTAAATGCTACCCCGACAAGTGTTTTTCAAAAATTTAGGGGGGGGCTAAAGGGTTGCCGTAGCTTGAACGTGCACTAAAGCCTTATATTATGTTGCGCCATACTGCTACAACATTACACGCATACTTCTCTCCATGGCTACACCACCATCAATATCGTACGTGCCTCAATGAACAACACCACACCTACCACACTTGGTTGATGACGTCAGCAGCTCCGGCTAAAACCGCATACGTGGAATATGAGGACCGATTTATACGCCGCCCTTGGCACGTACGCACTGTAATTGGGCCTACTGCATTGTATACTTTTAATCAGCTGTATAGATTACACACACATAAAAAAAACTTGTAGAAATACAGCAAACCTTACACACTCAAAAGAAAAGAGATCTAAAAAAAGGGCCAAAGCTCATCTACCCTTCCACATTTGTGCATTCTTAATTCATAAACGTACAGTGTCCCATAAAAAGCATCCTCGAAAAGCTTGGCAAAATAGAATTTGCGATTATTAATTTAAACGAAATAGTTCATCCAAGTTCTTTTTTCTAATTTAAATTTAAAAAGTAATAAAAATGCAAATTTTATTTTGCCAAGCTTTTCGAGGATGCTGTTATGGGACACTGTACGTTTATGAATTAAGAATGCACAAATGGGGAAAGGGGTAGATGAGCTTGGCCCTTTTTTTAAATCTCATTTCTTTTGAGTGTGTAAGGTTTGGCTGTATTTTTACAAAGTTTTTGTTATGTGTGTGATCTCATTACTTTTCAATTTCCCAAATTGCAAAATTATATGTTAAAAATATAATAATTTTATCAAAGTTGATTTAATTTCTATGGTTTTAGCAATAACAATATAGGATGTAAAATTATCAGGACCCGGATTCATGTACATCCTGGGTATAGGTGGTAAACCATGGTATAAACGACGGTATAAGGACTGGACCCAATTCTTGAGTTCGTGGGGATGACTTTTGAAAACGCAATTGAAAACGAAGTCGTTTTCGTTGACACTTTAAAAAGATATGCGTATAGCAAAGAGCTCGAAAAAGTTCTATATTATTCTAGATGGCAGTGCCTTCATAATCGAAAGACGAGTTGCGTGAAATGATTGATTGTTGCAATTATGTAAACAAACAGATGAGCAAACGCTATTATTTGACACCTTGCTTCGACATTGTGTTTGTGTGTATTGTGTGACAGACTATGTTGTGTGGCCTAGGGTTGGCTAGGCTTGCCAAACATGTAATGTAAGTAATAATTTTATCTAGTCCTATAGCCTAATGGAACTTTAGACCTACACTGTTGTATTATAAATAATTTTCTACATCTGTTCCTAGGTCAGGTACGGGTTTTTCTGATTTTTTTATGAGAGTATAATGCAACTTTTCTCATTTCACACATAGAAGCAAAATTTAAAAGTCCGCCATTTGTTTACGTATCGCACTTTCCCGCCGTACTCTGCTTATACCGTCAACAAGTGTCAAGTAACTAGGGTTTCTTGTTTATTGTATAAGGCTTATTTTAAAACCTTTATTTGGAAGCCTTCCAACAAACTTTTTCAACTTTTTTTTCAAAAGAGGGCTATAATACTATAACCTTAATGTCCATGTAAAATATGAACATTTGTAGTCCCACCCGTCTGGTCAGAATCGCGGGCCGACGTATTAGATGTAAGTAGCAGTAGTAGCAAATAGTAGGAGTAGTAGCTAAAATCCTTAAAGTGATTTTGAGCATGTTTTCAAGCCATTTTTCACCAAGAAGGAATGGTCGTACCCCAAAAAAATTTGGCATGTGTTGTCAGGTACCTAAAATCCCCCTCGATTGTGAAGTTTTTTAAGTTCACATCAGTACATGACGGCTGGGTAAACCCCGAAATACCCCAACTCTGTTTGGGTATAAGGTGTTGATGTGGGCGCACCCCGGCTTTGGCCCGGGGGCCCTAACGGGGACTAGATTTTCTGATTACGTTTAGATTTTAAAAAACGATAGATTTCCCCTCAGTGTTTTATTTTTTCAGGTGAACCATGTGTCCTCTGTGGCCCATCCATTGTTCTTCATTAAGCCCTGTACGGGCCCCCTCTGGTCTTTTCCCCCACTGTAGTCGCCCCCCAAATCACCAGAAAAATCGAACCCCGGGGAGTGGATTCACCCCTACAGAGCTCCCAGAAACTGCCCACGACAAAAATACCGCCGGTGGACCCCCACGAAAGACAGACGGGAAAGGCCTTTACAAGGGGGGGTAGTGCCGTAGAGTGCGACCACCCCGGGCATCGCCCCCCCCCCCGGGGACATCGCAAAAAATTTTATTCAAGACTCAGCCTTTGAACCCCAAAAAGTTGGGGCGGCATCCTTTAAAGTCACCGGGGATTTTTAGGCTAGCGAAAAAAGGTCAAAAATCCCGGGGCGAAAATAGTTTTGAAATTTTTAAAGAGTCGAAACAATGGAGTAACAGTGGGCGACAAATGCGTGTGATTGACCACGTCTTTACGGGAAGTGTAGCAACGCTCGTCTCTATTATCTACATCAACTTTGGCTGTGCTTTGGACTGGGATGTCCTGAAGAAGACGATCAAGCGGCCGATAGGTCCGGCCATAGGGTTCATATCACAGTTCCTCTTCATGCACTAGTAAGTATATTATATCATCATACTCAGTATCGTACACGGGATGCTGGGCCGTAATGAGGGCTGATATTGTATGTTGCAACTTGGAAAGTGCAGACTGCTCGTTTAACGTTTTATAGAGCAGTGAAAGTCCAACTGCAGCCCTGCCCTTTTCACTTTGCATTTGATTGGAATTTTATGTATAATCACTAATTATTTTATGAAGAAAGTGTTTATAATATCAATGTATATAGTTACCTACACTTTGTATATAATTAGGAACACCCGTCAATTGTTCTATACTGAAAAGAAAGTCATATAGCGTTCAGGCCCTCACTGTCGATCGATCGTCATTTCAAGGTGTTTTTTAATAGAAACTGGGCAGGTAGTGGAGCGCACAGTGCTCGACCCGGCTTCACAGTTTTCCCATGTGTGTGCTCATGGTTGACTCCGGCACGTGACAGGATCGCTTCGTGATTTTCACCAGTAGTATTTAAAAAATATATATCCAGAGTATCCTCTGTAGGGCGCTCTCCTCGCTCTAGCGGAGTTCCACTATAAGCATCAGTTCAGTGTCCGTCCGTCTATATGCGTGCGTGTGTCACGTCTCGCTATTAAAACCGAACAAGACATATGCGGATTTGTGTTGTCTTGCCCTTCAACCCAGATGATACGGAATGTTTTTGGTGACCCTGGGTTTCAGTGGGTTGGGTTTGCGTCACCTAAACTTAGCGTAAAAATGCCAGGCATCTCCACCATCAATTATATATTTTTTATATCTTTTTTTACTCCCGTACTTCTTGCTTGCTTCGAGTTCAAAATTCGTAAAACAAAGCAAATTTGTGTACTGGATCTTACCGTTTTAATTAATAAAAAAAACACAAGACGTAATTTTAGATCGTTCTGCATAGCGGAGCAAGGCAACCCTGTCGGCGCCGATGCCACGACGCGCGAAAAAATGACCAACCACAGACCGGTATAATTTAAATAAGAAACACCCACAAAACTAGTATTTTTGTTTGAACAAACCCTAGGTTTAATGATCGGAATTTCACGAATTGAAACTTATCTTTTTTTATGGAAATCAATCCAGAATCTCAGAACCATCTCAGGGTGGTATCGAACCCCGGTCTCCCAATTGCCGGTCGGGTGTTTTACCCCTAAGCTACCAACACGATTAACTTCATAACATTTGGATTGTTGGTGCATTGTAGATCTGAAGAGATTGGAACAGTATACTGCAACGATTCTGCTGCCTTAGGAAACACAATTTATAATTTCTCGATTTGGATGGTCGGAAAACACTCCCATAGGTAGAATTGTTAGTATTTAATATTCAGAATTTAATAAATCCATCCCGATCGGGGTTCGAACCCGAATCTCCCACATTCCAGGTAGGCGCCTTAGCCAACTAGACCACCGAGACGGTAACTATTTAGCGCCTACCTGGAATGTGGGAGACTCGGGTTCCAACCCCGATCGGGATGGATTTTGTAATTTCTGAATTGCATTAAATGTTAACAATTTATGTCATTGCCTATAACGCAGGTATGAGCGAGGGTTTATATATCTCGATTTCGTTAATCGGGAAACACTCGCCTAGGTGTAATTGATCTATGGAATTCAATTCAGAAATTACAAAATCTATCTCAGCAGGGTATCGAATCCCGGCCAGGTCTCCCAATTGCCCCTAAGTTCATAACATCTGGATTGTTGGTGCATTGCTATCATGTTTTGGATTTTCCATTTTTAGACTATTTAGAAAATGTCTCGCCATTGTTTAGGGAGTATTCTTTGCAACTTTCTAAGCTATACCGTTAATCTGTAATCGTTATAAACCTGATTACGTGTACTTTTCCCACGCTAGTTTCCTCTTTTAGTAAAACAAATGTTTAGGTCTTATGAAGTGTAATAATATAGCTATTAGCACGGTGTAAACCTTGAATGGTATAATATTTCTTTGCATACACAGTGGGGCAAACCTGACACAACCAAATGTTTCTGTGCAGATGAGCTTCGGTCTGGGCAAACTGTTGTTCCCAGACTCGATCCAGATGCAGCTAGGGATGTTCTTCACGGGAGTCAGTCCTGCGGGAGGCGCCTCCAACATCTGGACTTACGCCCTTGGCGGGAACCCCGAATTCAGCATCACCATGACCACGATCAGCACGTTCGCAGCTTTCGGTATAACAATCTATTTTTGACAGTGTTGATAACTGAAGATGGATGCAAATTCAATAAAAATTATTGCAATGTACCACGACTGAGGAACAAACCAAAAACCCTCCGGATATATTTCCACAGAAAAGATGTCCGTGATATATGAAATTTGCAAAAAATGCCCCAATGTCGATTTCCATGCGTTCAGCTTTATCAGTCCACCTACCAGATCTGACAATGATATAATATTATCTTGAGTTATCACAATGGTTTGCATGATCCTGGGGTATTAATCGTACTAATCATCCCATGAATTAAGCAGTATGAACAGTCGTATCATCGATAATCGTATATTTTGGTTATGAGCTCATAATTATAAGTGTATTGATTATGGAGCTTTTTGTCAGTTGGACTGCGAAAATGTTATAATTTAATTACAGGGACCTTGTGCTTTACAGGGAATAACAAAAATCAACAGACGGGTTTTTCGTAAATAGCCCCTACTGTTATAAAAGCCTGCCCATGAGTGTACACGATTGTAGCAAGATATCATGGGAAACTTAAAATAATACAACCATTGTTAACCTTTTTGTCCCCCCTTCATCCAATCGTCTGTATTGATAAACCAAATTAATTCAATCGATTTCGTCTGCAATACATGATGCCAATTTTACCGGTCTTATATCGGGGACTCCGTTAGTGTAGAACCTTTGAGGTAGAAAGGTAGAACAAAATTATGTCAGTAGTACAACACAAAACAATACGTGTTTCCAAAATATTTACCAAGTGGTCTAACACAAACAATTTGACATTGTTTATACACGTTTATACACGTTTATCACGGTCAACCACAAGGTGAACTGTTATCCTACAACTTTACTAACACGTATCACTCAAGTCAATGTAGCAACAGATCTGGCTGAACGCTATTTTCCCTCAATTTTCAATCCGGACAGAAGATATTTCATCTATCACAATTTAAAATTTATTCTGGAACACCCTTACATACACCAATCATTTATTTAAAGGACACACTGTAGCAGTGCTTTATGGTTTATAGACTATAAATTATGTAGCAGGGTGCAAAGCTCTCATATATTTATAAATTTGCTATCTGTTCATCTGTGTGCGTGTCTCGGCGTACAGTAAAAACCGAACATGGCCTAAAACTTTGCCTTAAACAAAGAAAGATGATACAGAATATTTTTGATGACGCTGGTGGTCAGGGGCCGTGCTAGGTTTACCCAAATTATTATTTGTATTTATAAATCTCAGCTCCTCCGCCAACAAGATTTGAATGCTGGAACAAAACATATTGTTTCATTTTTGTATCCTTTTTTGACCTTCTGTTGATTCAGTAGCTTTGTCCCTACTTTGGGTACTTCCATTAATAACTCTCAACTTGGTATTTTATTTTTCAGCTATGATGCCATTCTGGATCTTCACCCTGGGCAAGTTGATATTCATGCAGGGCGACATGGTGATACCGTACTCTCGGATCGCCGGCTTCGCTGGTGGGTCTCGTCATTCCCTTGGGCATCGGCTTTCTCATTCAGAGATACCTGCCAAGAGTGTCCAAGTTCATGGTTCGAATACTCAAACCATTCTCAACGCTACTCATTCTCTTCATCGTAATCTTTGCCATCGTCACTAATCTCTACCTCTTCAAGCTGTTCTCGTGGAGAGTAAGTTACTGAGCACAAATTGTTATCCTCACCTTAGGGTTGAATACATGGTCGAGTGTAGTTCTGAAAGAGCATCCCAGTCAGTCCAGGCTATAATTTGACACAGAGCACTCCTCTGCTGATCGTGGGAGGCGAGAAAAGAGGCAAAGAACAACTCGCAAACATCAGCTTAAAAGTTCAAAGTATTTTACTCTCTGTTATTAGAGGCAACCTCTAGCATTTCTTGTCGTCGGGGATCTCCCCAACGATGACATAAGAAATCCCTATTTTACCTGTAGCTGGATCTGTCAAGTATTGTACTGTCTCTCGTCCACACCTCCTAAACTATTGTGGCGCATTCTGACCTAACGGTTGACGGTGTATGAAACCAAATAAACTCAAAACTTACAAATTGTCATCTGCACTAAGTTTCTTTTTTCTACTTTGAGAATATGCAGTTAAGTTCTCCATAGTATGAGACATCTTTGTGTATGGACAGTGTGCATGTGTATGTGATGAGTACTTCTTCATCTTAAAAACTTAAAAAGGAAACTATTTTCCCCAAATTGCCTTATGGGTTTTAGCTGCAAGTTGGAGGATAAGTTAGCAAAACATACATCTACAAACTATTTTCATTTTCATTCTCTCTTGGTTGCATTTCCTACATTCAGTATAATGTTTTGCATAGAAGATTAAATAATTGTTTGGAAATTCTTACATCTTATCTTCAACATTTGATTCTTTGTGATATATGACAGAATATATAAAGTTATTCTTTGTGTTTTATAGATTGTGGTAGCAGGTCTGGGCTTGCCCTGGATTGGATTTGCTTTTGGCATGTTGGCAGCCCGCGTGTTTCGTCAACCTGCCGACGACATCCTTGCCATCGCTGTCGAGACAGGTATCCAAAACACGGGCATCGCCATCTTTCTCCTCCGAACCCTGGGTCAGCCTGACGCGGACCTCACCACAGGTCAGTCAGCAGGTCGGGTGACAAGAAGAAGACTCGTCTCACTCACCCTCTCTCAATCATCATCAAATCATCAAATCAAATCATCTCTTTAACACTAGATCAAGGGCAGGTACTCAACTCATTTTCCCCGTTCACAGGACAAACTTACTCGATAATTCATTCACTATCAGTGCAATAAGAACTTGGAACGCTCTACCTTCAAACATCAGGGACACCCATATCAATAGTTACAATATCTTTAGGAGTAAAATTCATGAACTTTATTTTAAAAAATGCCATGGGAATACTGACAAATAACAACATGCACAATATGTTTAAACTCACAATAAGCTTTTTCTTGATTATAACTTCTGTAGGACAATTCACTTAATAATTATGGTATGAATGATAGTATAAATGTGTAATATGTATAGTTTATGCGCTTTAAAAATGTAAATTAATGTTATTTTATCAAATATTTTATTGTAAATCAAAATTGTTATTAACAAATTAGAAATCTGAAAATGTATTTAAATTAAAGGTTGGATGGAAGAAAAGGTTTAGCTGGCCTTAATCCCGCCTGGAAAATAAAGACGATTATCTATCTATCTATCTATCTTCCACTCACACGGTTGCTCTGTTTCAGTTATACCGGTGTCTGTGGCCATTATGACACCGTTCCCTCTCATGATCTACTATGTTTACCGCAAGTGGTGTACCAGAGGCTTGGAGAAGAAACACCTCGACATTCAGGTCGACGCTAACGACGGAGATGACTGTGTCGTTGACTTGACGACTTGTACCACTGCGCCATTTGCAAATTCCAAAATTAGAAAATATTGAAATTGCAAGCATAGTCTTATGTAGTTTGCTGTTATAACATATCGATTCCAAACTTGAGTTGTGATACTAACAATGGTTTTCATATGAAAAACCTAAACCTAAAAATTAAAAAAAGAACATAACAATATTTGACTTCTACCCAAAATGTCTACCCCTGTCCAAACCACAAACAAAATGCATTGAATGTTTGAACCCTCTTGCATCCCAG
This sequence comes from Sweltsa coloradensis, assembly GCA_024449915.1. Classification (NCBI taxonomy): domain Eukaryota; kingdom Metazoa; phylum Arthropoda; class Insecta; order Plecoptera; family Chloroperlidae; genus Sweltsa; species Sweltsa coloradensis. The sequence continues at coordinate 9,942 of JAMZAV010011412.1, read as the reverse complement.
ATTCTATCCAAATACATGTGATCGTTTTATATATAACACCCCTACCTTCTCATCACCACAAATGTTTGTCTCGAAACACACCAATGTAAAGGTGCAATTCATTTAATTAGCACAAATTATAGAAGAAGGAAAATGTGAAAAATCTAAAAATAAAAATATCAGCAATATTTCTATTTAGAGCAACCTGTGCGAAAACATTAGCAAAAGTACCAATCATTAACTTGCAGTACATGTCTGATTATCTTGTAGGTGTATTGTACAAGAGTATGCATTGTACATACTTTGTCGATATCTTACTCTGGTCAGCATACGGTTAGTATTGCCTTTCTCTTTCATGGGAAGTGTTGGTGCAATGTTGGTTTCTCTCGGCATCTCACATCAAGGTGAACCAGTATATTAGTATGACTTTGTAGTGTGTAACCAGTAACCTATTGCAACACAATTACATTAATCTTTATTATTATGTATCGTTCTTGATGTAACAAAAGTATATACCAATGAGAGGGGTATACACAATTAGCGCGGAAATGACTAGTATGCGTTAAAATAAGATTAACATAGAGACATAGATGATTTGTATAGTGTTCATATTGCATCACATCTTTGTTTTTCTCTTTCAAATACCAAAACCAACTTTTTAGCACTAGCAGCAAAAAAAATCATTCGTCAAACTTTATTTTAGAAATTCGGTTTTCCTTACAGGGAGGTGGGAAGGTAATGATGTAAAGAAACAATTTTAAAAAATCGTCGCTAGAAATTAAGTTTAGCACTTAGCTCAGTGTGAATACTTTTGTCCCAAAATTAGCATATAATGGCTCACAGGGACGTTACGTCCGAAAAAAAGGTGTTCGTGTTATATTCAAGACCCTCTTTAATTTACCTAACATTTCAGTGATCTCCCTTAAGTTTTTTTACGACGATTAGTATATCACCTTTCTGATTATGCACAAAAAACTATCTTGATCGATGGAACAATTTGCCTTAGTTCGAAAAGTGCAAACGCATATTTTTGGCTCGGCTCGTAGCGTTCCCATGTTACGGCTATTATAATCATCCTAGGGTCAAAACCTAAAAAGTCTATTGAAGTTGGTTGAATGAAAGAGTACCTTTGATAAAACAGCAAAAAATATATTTTGAATCGTTTTCTGGAAATAGTTTTCCATAAAAGTATAAGGAAAATAGATTGCTGAGATAACAGTTGGTGGTATTTTTTTTGTCAGACGGTACAAACTCGAAAAAAACTCGTATTTGTACCGTTTGACCAACAAAATCGTGCACCAACTCTTATTATGGAAATCCATTTTTCCTTATTCTAAGGTGGAAAAGGTATTTAGAAACTATATCGAGAAAAATGATTCTCAAAATGTAATTTTGCACTAGATCTGCACGGCTACACTATTCTCGAAAAAATACATAATGGCCAATAGCGAGGTTAACCCTTTTTAGGGCATAATGTTGGGACTCAAAAATGTTCTTTCTACCTTAACAATTTAAAATTTGGGATTTTTGTGGGGAATTTAAGATTTTTTCTGATTTTTTCCTTGATCTTTCGGAAAAATTGCTGATTTTAAGTTCCAAATTGGTGTCAAAGTGAAAAAAATTAAAATATTTGAATATATTTTTTAAAATTAGATTTATTTTGCAATTTTTTTTCATGTTCAAATTGAATCTACTACAGGCAAACAAAATATCCGGGACATCCCGGAAATTTGTGTATTTTTGTGTTTTTATACACAATTCGATTTTTGATCCATTACAAAAATCGTTCTATCATTAGAATTTAGTAAGGAAAAATGCTACCAATTCAGAACAAAACAAAGCAGCTTTTTGACCGGTTTAAAGTATGAAAAACTGGCAGATTTAACTGTGTAGATTTTGAAAGGTGGTGGTAAATATGGAAACCACTGCCCTATAAAGGGTTTTAAGGCCTTCTTTCATTCGGAAAACTTTTCAGACATGTTTCTTCGACTTTTAAATTATCGGGCAGAGGTGGATACAATAGCCTTAATTTCATTGAGATTTTGAACTTCGTCCAGTCGTACACAATGCTGTGGCGCTGCTGCCCGGGGGCAAACGTCGTTGTCGGAGCCTCGCGGAACTTATTGGCTGCTGGGGTTTGCTTATATTATCTTTATGAACAGACATTATGTTGTTTCATTACGTGTGATTTTATCTAAGATAACATTTTATATCCGTCTTTATCTAGATAACCAACTTTCTGTTGCTGTATAACCTTACCTAACTTCTAGCAATAAGATTTGGTGAAGCTTCAGTTTCATTATTTATTGTCTTCATTCACGAGAAGAATTTAGTGTGTGCTTATATTATGTCAAAGTCAAACAAATCGTTTCATACACCACTCCCAGTGGCGCGCTGAACCCTTGAATCGAAACAGGAGCAAGCCCCTCTTACAGGACCCACCCCCCCTCACAAATAAACACATGAATGGGGGGGCTGGGGGGTAGCCCCCCAGGTAACATGCGGGTCGCGGGCGCATAGCCCCGGAAAAATTTTCAATTCTTAGGGTGTGTTTGGTGCGTTTTAACGAGTTTTAAGCACTAGAAAATACCTTTTTGGTAATAGAATACAAACCCATTACATGCAAGAAAAAAACAAAATTCATCAGTCCTCCAAGACGTTTTCATTGTTCTTAATTTTCACGCCCCATACAACATGCGGGTCCGGGGTGCATAGCCCCGGAAAAATTTTCAATTCTTAGGGTGTGTTTGGTGCGTTTTAACGAGTTTTAAGCACTAGAAAATACCTTTTTGGTAACAGAATACAAACCCATTACATGCAAGAAAAAAACAAAATTCATCAGTCCTCCAAGACGTTTTCATTGTTCTTAATTTTCACGCCCCTGGCTGGTCTGGTCCCCGTTTTTTGCACTTAGAAATTTGATCGATAGATAAGTTTGATTTCATTTGATTTGTTTAAACAGATTATATTATGAAAACGTCCTAAAAGAAAAACTGGGACAATTACCCGTACCGGGTGTTTTTTTCTAGGGACAGCAGGACAGGTGCCTGAATTCCAGGATTATTAATATGGAAGGTAGCTAGATTCTAGAAGATAACAATTCAGTAACATTACCCTCCAACAAAGAGAAATGAAATATTTTAATTGAAGAAAACGTATGTAAAATATCAAGTCAAATTTAATTTCTTGTGCAAAATCAAATCATATCCAACCTCTTTACATTTAAGATACATCGTTATATGATGACACAAAATACAGAAAACATCATTTAAAGATTTAAAGAGCCAACGAACCCGTTGGCTGAACCATGGTCGTTTTTATGTGATTTATTTTAACAGCGTTAATATAATGAATAATAAACTTATCAGACCTGTGGTATTGTTGGTACTTGATATGGTAGAAGATAACAATTCAGTAATGTTACTCTCCAACATAGAGGAATGAAATATTTTTTAATTGAATAAATCATGTGCAATATCAAGTCAAATTGAATTCTAACTACAAGATCAAACCACCCAATATTTTAATATTTTAGATACATCGATAAAATATGAAACAAAATAAAGAACACATTTAAACAGGCGAACGACTTGTTGCTTTTGTTACGACACGTCGACAAATGTGAGGTGACACAACATCAACGGGATCCACCCACTGAAGGAACTTCGAAGTGAACTAGTAAAACTTTTGTTCTCAATAATATATTTTTTAAATATAGGTTTATTTACCTAAAAAAAGGGGGTTTCATTGATTGGAAGAGCGTAGCGAGCGAAGCGAAGATTCCATTTCACTTCACTGGAGTGGAGAAAAAAATCCGGAATGTTTTTTTTTTTGTTTTTTTCCCCTGTATTTTTGTGTGTTTGTCAGCACGATTCCGGCTAAACCGATACTCCAATTGCGATGAAATTTTCTGGAGGCCTTCGAAATCTCTGAACTTAGAACTGCCACGTTTTTGAGCGCAATCTTAAAATTGTTTCACATGAAAATCGCAATTTTACGATTTTACGATTTCTAGAACTTATAACTCATTCACAAGTTTTTGGAAAACCCTTTGGAAAACAACTATGTAGATATAGTTTATTATTAATTTTTTACAATGCCCTAAATAATGAGGAAAATAAAGTATGAAAAAAAAAATAAATAAAAAATAAAATGGGGTGGGGGGGTCCCTCCGGGGACCCACCCACCCCCCCCCTTTAGGACCAGGAGCATTGCTCCTGGGTTTCCTTTTATGGTCAGCGGCCACTGACACCCAAGAATATCCATTTTGCTTGTTCAAAAATTAAATTAAATTATTGTGGTAGGAAAATAGAAAATCAAATGACACGCGGGAAACCAAATGTTAAAATCTTTCCTTAGCTCATAACAGCTGAGCGAATGTTGTTATTTATCAGATCACCCCCAATACAATCATCTATTTTGTGAAAGGAAAAATTCGCAGCCTGGCGCTGTTGGGGCAAGTGTACAGGTACAAACTACAAACATCCGTCCCGAAGCGACAAATGAGGTGGCTTCCGAGCACCGTAGTTTCCCCCCCCCATCGAAATTTCCCCTCCGAAAACAGCAGAGCAAAATATCTTCCTTTTCCGCAAAGGTTGTTACCATGGATGTGCCCCGATTTGCTCGAATTCTGAAACAAATCGAAATTTTTTTTATACATACCCTTTTATGTACCTTTTGCCAACCTACAACAATAATATTGAAAAAAGTCCCCTTACACTCTTTTTTATCAAACTTGTGATCAAAAGAGTTTTTTTAATTTACTTTTTTATGGGGAAAGGGGTTGCAAATTTGTTTGCGGTATTTCTTACTCCCGGGCCCAGGTCGCCTAGGTTATCAAGCGCGCTTGGCTCTTCTAATTGTTGTTATTTTACAATTTTTAAGGGGGTCCAATAAAAAACAAGCCGGAACAAAAAAACCCCCTTGTAAAAACTGCACCGTATATCCGATCAAAACTTTTTTTTTAAAATTTTAAACGTAATTTTTTTGAATCTAAATGATAATGTGACAATTTAAATTAAGACGGAAGCATTTTTCTACGTTTTTTTCTATGTCTGGGTATTTTAACTATTAAGCTTTTTGTTATTTAGAAGAATTTCGGGCTATGGGTGTATGTATAATATTCGTTTGGAGGTTTTGTCTGCAAACATACAACCAAATTTTAAATTTTAAACAAGGCTAGCCGTGAAAAATTTGAAACCATTCCACAATAAACATAAAAAACCCCAAAAATTATTTTTTTACACGTGATCTATAGCACAATACTACCCTTAAATGACCCTTTAAAAAAATTTTATCTTTTAACTGTGATTAACACGAATTTTTTAATTTTTTTTATCCAGAAATTGGGGAAAATTGGGTTTTTGGGGGAAAATTTTCCCAAAACGGCTTTAAGCGCTTCTTTTGGTCCAATAGATACAAAATAGTACCAATCTAAATGCCCCTTACAACATGTCTCATCAGCCCTATTTGACCGAACTACTTGCCCAAAAATTCCCCAAAAAAAAATAAGTAAAATTTTAAAAAAAGGCTGTCGAGTACGCAATAATGGCAGTATTTTTTTGGATCAAAAATCCAAGGTCACGGGGGGACAAAAATCGTCCCCATGTTTTTTCTTATGGGAGATTTTTGCCGATGGGACCTACCGAAAAATGCATGTTTTTCAATTTTTTGGGAGGTAGGTGGCCCCAATAATTTTTTTGAATTTCTAAATTCATACAGTTGGGCCCGAAAAAAATTTAAATATTTTTTGATTTTTTTTAAACGGTTAAAACCCCCTTTTTCAAAACTAATCCCAAAAATTACTTTTTAGCACACGATACTCTTGCACTCGGGCGTTCACCTACAACCTGTATGAAATTGGTCTGCTTATTTTACGTAACCGATTTTATAATTTTGGGTTTTGGTGGAAATTTGAGAAAACTTATAACTGAACTAAATTGGATAGAAAGTAACCCAGCCTAGCCTTGTTTGGCATAATATGGATGTGAATTAAATCGATTTTTTGCTTTCGTAAACGGACATGAACCCAACGGAAAAATTTGATTTGTATTTTTCAATGCTCCCTCTTTTCGGTGCGTTTGTGATACAAATACAAGTACGAAAACCGTACTTCGAACTCAAAATCAGGACTCGAAGACACCCCTTTTTGCAGTTGTACAGATACCTATTATTTTTGGAGACCCAACCATTGATTGAACTGAAACAAGAAAATCCAGTTGTGGCCGAATTGCCTTGTCCGAAAAGCAGTAACCTCAGTTCGAATCCCAGTTGATGGGATTTATACACCATATTTTCGTTCGTGGATGATTTGTCTAAATTTCTGTTTGAATAAATAATCTATTATATCAAGCAAGGAAAATCAGCGCTTTTCCTGTACTTTCTTGCATGGTTTACTACTCGGAGCAATTCATCGTCTTAGCTCAAGAAACCAGAAGTATCAGCCGACGATGATCTTATTCTTGCGGTGTCACGTGCGTGCACTTTAAATTGATGTCTAGACCTTGCGTCAATTGGACACAGCGCTCCTCACGGCCACGGCCATTACGTGATAAATATACTTTTTGTCTTGCGCTTTACAGTTTAACTACCTTTAATTGTTTTAAATACAAGCCTAGTTGTAAGTTGTTTTTTGTATTTATTTTGTATCTTTAATAGTTTTTAAGACTATTTCACACTCTCTTATGGCATAAACTAGGGAAACGCCAAAGTCGTTGTGAAACGAGTGAGTGAGCCATGTGTATAGTACCCGGTATCATTCCCCATACTGGGCTAGATCCAGCTTTAGGTATATGGGAGGAAAGGGGATGTTCCCGGGTACTCAACACTTGGCTCACTCGTTTAACAACGACTTTGGCGTTTTCCTAGTCTAGTTGGCTAAGATGCCTTTTTATCCAAAATGTGGGGGACGTGGGTTCAATCCCCTGGTCGGGAAAGATTATGTAATTTCTGGATTGTATTTTAAAAATTATTAAACATGTTTTGAAATGCATATAAACGCAGTGTAGGTACGAAATACGTGAAATTATTGAAAGGTTTACTCAATCTACGAGCGGAATTTGGGGGTACCTTGTCGTGCAACATTCGATAGACCTTGCATTGGCACGGCATTTCACAGCCAGGTGAATAGCAAACAAAAAATATTTTTTCTCATTGTCGTTAAAAAAATTTTCTTCACATTGGCAGTCTATTTTTCAGTTTATTATTTCTTGTAGGTTTAAATCGAAATGGATTGTGCTCATTTTGTTAGCAGTTCTCAGTTTACCTGGTCACTGATGTCTGTTTAAAATTTCAGCTCAATCTATTTGGCCGTTCGGCAAACATTTAACATACGACAATGCTCACGGCCAAGGCCCGATCGAGTACGTTGAGAAAGACTTCGTTTCGCTGCGCTCACTCGTCAAAATTAAAGCGAGCGCAGCGAGTGTTTCCATTTGACTCTGCCGGAAAAAATAGTCACTGGTTTTGTTTTTTGTTTTTGCTTGTTTTTTTTTGTTTTTTTTGTTTGTATGTCTCGCCATAACTTTCGAAGGAGGCTCGGATCGAGTTGAAATTTTCACCATCCGCAAGCTTCGTTCCTGATTAAATGCCATTAGTTTAATGGCAAAATCGTTCAAAAGTTAAAAAATTTTACATTAAAGTTAATCGAAAGTTATTTTTTCAAACTAAAACGGCACAAAATCTGAGGGGGCCAAATCATTTAGAATGTCCGTCCGGTCACGAATATGTTAATTTTATTTTGATCCGATAAGTAGTGTAGATGGAAATTTTTTACATTATAACAAAAGTAACGTTACCATGGCAACGAAAAGTCGCACGAGGTTCCCCACTATGCACTACCACCTTGAAGTAATCAAAATACTATCGAGGAAGTCGTGTACTATTTGTTACCAAATAGTTCAAATAGTTTTCCCAAAGATATGATGTCAAGGTCCTCTAGATGACGGTGGATTTTATCCGCAAAGTAAAAGTTTACTCAAATAGGCCAAACCTTGCCAATAATAAATAATATTGGACAGTGAACGTCGCCAATTTTAAAATTTAAAAAAAAAATGCAATGTGGGTCTAGCTATAGGCACGTGCTCGCTTATCAACGCGTCCAACTGAGCGTTTCCTAGTTAATTTTAAAATGTCAATAAGTGTTTTGTGTAGAAAGTGTACATGCAAATGTTTGTCTATGTGTGTTACAGATGTATTGTTGCGTGCACGTCATTTAAAAATAATAGTAGGTATAAGTTATATATATTAAAAATATTATCTTAAAGTGACCATAATCGAATGATGGACATTGGGGAATTGAACGTTTTTTTTTCAGTCGAATGGAAAATAATTATGTAACTTGTAGACGGACCAGAAAGTGGGAAAGTATATTCTAGACAGAGGAAATGAAAACGTGTGGACAATAGAACTCGGAGACAACAGAATGATGGACCGAAATGATAGTAGGGCCAGCACTCAACGGCGGGACGAATGCATTGAGACTTGAGATAGATATGATATGATACAATGTAAAAGAGAAGACCAAAGAATATCATCTTTGGTAAGACGCGTATATAGCTTTGAAACGTAACACATAGTCTGGAATCAAGTTTCTTTAAATCTCCAGAGTCCACGCGGCCGGAGATTGAGTAGACCTTGGTCTGGAATGTAATGAAACCGTCACATGTGTGACATGACCTGTCATAACTGATTTATTTTAAGTCATTTCGGGAATAAAAATAGAGATGCACGTTGAAGAATAGTAAATACTTTACTCAAACCAAACCTAGAACTGAACACGTAATGATGAGTAAGAATCGAATAAAAGGGGTAAATGTTTTTTAATTTCTTGAGAACGTATCTAAGTAATATCCTGTGTGAATTATGACACATCCCTGACGAACCAGTCAGCATTCAAGTAAGTTGCTTTTTATAGCTACTTTTAGTCTTTTCCCAGTTGATTAGTGTAAAAAGTGCGGCAGTACACAGTTGAACTCTTATAGTCGGTCACGTTCTCTGACGCACTTCAAGGACAGAGGTAAGACAAGAGTAGAAGAAGGCTTAGGTTTATTGACAATATAACTGCACATGGAACATAGAATGATAGTTACTAGGAAACGCTCAGTTGTACGCGTTTATAAACGAGCACGTGCTATGCTAGACCCACATTGTACATTTTTTTTAAATTTAAAATTTGCGACGTTCGCTGTCCACGGGGCCATGTTTCCAATATTATTTATTATGCCAAGGTATTTGGGTAAACCCGTGGGTAAATTTTTACTTTTTTGGATAAATCCACCGCCATCTAGAGGACCTTGACATCATTTCCTTGGGAAAACTATTTAAACTCTTTGGTAACAAATAAAACACTGCTTCCTCAATAGTATTTTGATTACTTCTAGGTGGCAGTGCATAGTGAAACTTTTCGTTGCCATGGTAACGTAACTTTTGTTATAATGTAATTTCCATGAGGTATAGTAGTATCTATGATCTACACTACTTATCGGATCAAAAAAAATTAACATATTCGTGACCGGACGGGCATTCTAAATGATTTGGCCATCTCGGAATTTGTGCCGTTAAGTTTGAAAAAAAAACTTTCGATTAACTTTAATGTAACTTTTAACTTTTTTGAACGATTTTGCCACAAAACTAATGGCATTCAATCGAGAACAAAGGGTTGCGGATGGTCAAAATTTCAACTCGATCCGAGCCTCCGTTCGACCGTTATGGCGAGACATACAAACCAAAAACAAACAAAAAACAAAAAAAACAGTGACTATTTTTCCGGGAGAGTCAAATGGAAACGCTCGCTTCGCTCGCTTATTAACTTGTTGATTTTCAAGTAGTATTTTTTGAAACTATTGAAAACCTCTTCATATCGTTTGACGGATGGCACTATACTGTTGTAAATGATTTATTTCGAAGGCTAGCCATTCTCTGATCGAACATTTTGTAATTGTGATCTAGGGGACGAATCCGGGA
>JAMZAV010011410.1:0-19821 GCA_024449915.1 Sweltsa coloradensis | reverse complement strand
TCCTAAAACCCAATAACTACTAAAAGCAGTATCCAATCAATTAATTTTTCTGGGCCATCAAATTCCAACTCGCAACCTTCTCGTGGTTTGGCCAGTGATATGGGGAGTTCTTCTCCTTGAAATTAAGGGGCGAGCTCTGGGTCGTCGTCGGGGATCTTTCCCTTATACCTTTGACTACCCCCCCGGGCTGCGACGACAATGAAAACACGGACGGATGATGACCACAGACGTAGACGACCACGACGTGGGGGAACCCCTGCCCTCCCCATATGCTTGTGGCTGGTTCAAACCCCAGCACAGGCCTGTCCACCCCTTGTCCCCTGCGTCGCCCCTTACGACCACCCTTCGTCTCGAGTAGCCAAGTTGCAAAAAATATGAGACGTTTAGCAATATCCAATCTATCAATCAATATATTTTTATTAAAAAATAAATTAAAAATTAAAATTTGCTTTACTTATACTAATATTGCAATTAGTAAAATGGAGAGTTAACACATGCATAATTAGTTCAGAAAGGCAGTTATATTCTCGGAAAATAAGAAAATTTTGGCCATCAAATTCCAACTCGAAACCTTCTCGTGGTTTTGGCCCGTGAAAAGGGTGGTTTTTCTCCCCTGAAACTAATGGCGAGCTCTGGGTAAATCCCTTTGACTACCCCCCCGATGGTGACCACAATGACAAACAGACGGATGAGACACAGACGGAGACGACCACGACGTGGAAAAACCCCTGCCATCCACATACGCTTGGGGGCTTGTTCTGACCAGCACCGGGCTGTCCACCCCTTGTCCACCGCGTCATCCCTTACAGTCCCTCCCTTCGTCTCGATTAGCCAAGTTGCATAAATATGAGACGTCGAGCAATATCGAAAAAAAAAAAAAAAGCTGGCAGACTCTGCAGCATGTGACCTCTGGGGGCCTATGGCTCGTTGTAGCATACTACTCATAACGTTTTTACGTACATTCGTGTACAATGTACGTGTGGGCTAATTTTGTGCGTGATGTCTGGTATGTCTGCTACATTGAGTCGCCTGGGGTGGAATTGTAAATACCGGCCGTTTCTTTTATGTTGGTTAATCCGTTTATCCTTATGTTGGCCTACTGTTAATCTTTATTTTTCCCTATTTCAATCAGCCATCAAATTCCAAAATCGAATACCAGTGTGGTGTACTGTATCCAACTCTAATGAAATAAAGGCCTAGCAAGTTGTTAAAAAAAACTAGAAAAGTCCAATTTTGAGCGGATAAGTCAATTGTCAACAGGCGCATTCCGAACCAGCCCTGTTAATAGCCTTACAGCAAAGCAGGAGAACCATCATTACTCCTAGAAGGAATTATCTGATGCTTAATTATGTGGCGTCGTTTAAAGGTAACCCCAAAATTCCATACTACAATGGAGTTTTCAGATCCCCTTTTAAAAATCGTTATTTCTTACGTTTGAAAGCAATTAGACCAGTAGGCATTAATTTGCTTGAGCTGTGGGAGAAATTGCACATAACATTACCTCTATCCTTCATAACGTCGTACGGTTCAATTCCACCATGGACGTTCTGCAAAAACCCACTTGCATCACCCAAAATGTCTCGATACAAAAAGGGTCTTACATACAATATCAATTCCAAGCATTATTTCAAGAAATACGTTCTCATTTTGATGACTATAGCTGCATCTTTACGATGGCTCTAGAATGGATGATTCGGTTTTGGTTGTGCTTAGACTACTGATGCCAAAGCGTTGGTCCCCTTGGTACTTTTCGAAAAGGGGTAGGTACGTGCCGGTACCGGGTTTTTCCCCCCTCCCTTCTGTTCATACTTCATCCTCAACTATCACCACTCATCGTCTCGATTAGCCAAAGTGCATAAATATGAATGTTCGCGCCGATTATATTTTTTGGTTTTTTTCGTCGCTTTGTTTAGTGCTTATTTTCATTGTATTTTTATTTTCATCTTTTCATTTTGGTTTTTACTCGAGTGCTTTTGCCCGGTTTTGTCATGTGATTGGTCAGCCAATCACGTTCGTTTTCTGTTTATCTTCCGTTTGTACTCGCATATATTCATCTCTAGGTTAGTTCACGACGGTCTGTCGTTCTGAAAAGTCGCTCTCTGTTATCTCTCTCGCCCATATTTGGGCAAATCCAGTTTTCTTTCTCACTGTGTTTGCAGTGACTTCGCCTGTGTTGTGACTTTTATCAAACGCTACGGTTTGCTATTTCTTTATTTCTCTCTTCTTTATTCTTCAACTGGCCAGCTCTATTAAACCTTTCCTATCCCCCTCGACGTCTGACACACTGACGTCGCGACGCACGCGACGCAAGAAAGTTCGCCAACATCCGAACCTCGTGACGTCGGGGGCAACCAGTCCATGCAGGAAGTATTCTGCACAATCATATGTAAGTTCTCTTCTGCATTTTATTTCCTGTGTTCTTCCTTGCTCTCTTATCTCTATTAAAAACTAATTACAGTCCACTTAAAATCTCGGTTAGGCATCTCGGCCTAAACAAGTTGGTCCGTCCGAACCGGATGAAAACTTTGCTTCTTTCATTTCGGATTTTCTTCATTTGTCTTCTCATTGTCTTGTACTTATTCGCTAAAGTTGCTGTGTATTTTTGTATATCTCGTGCTTTTGTTCACGTTCTCTGGCGTCACGATATCTCTCGCTGAATATCGTTGGTTCGTTCTCAGGCGTTCGAACGTCTGATTGTCTTGTACATAATTGTTTCTCGATTTCTTTCTTGTATTGTGTTTTTTCTCTGGCTCTAAAGCACATATTATATTATTGTTTATTTTGCTTGTGTTTATGCTCTCGTCTCGCGTGATTTTATACACGCTTCGTTTTCGCTCATGCACTGTATGCAATGACGTGTCAATATACGTAACTGCTCTTTCTCTCCTTGTGTTCACGTCATTGCTTGGTTTATTATTGTCTCGTGCCTCGTGTGTTTATTTAATAAACCGTGCTCACTGTTTTGAATTGTTCTCTTCCGTGTTTTTTGTCATTTGTTCTCCGTTTGGTACTTGTACCTATCGTTCACCATGGAAGAGTTACAAGCACAACAGAAACGTTTGGTAGCTCGTCGTGAATTTGTTTTTGCTAGCGTTCAGAGAACACACGACGCGTTCTCTAAAATCAAACCCGTTGATGTCGATTCGTGTAGGCCTCGGTTCGACAAGCTCTCTGCGTTGGAGTCTGATTTTCAAGACATCCAAATGTCAATTTCCGATATCAACACGCAGTTAAAAGACACGGCGAGACCCACCTAAAACGACAAGGTTCAAGACAGTTTTGAAACAGTTCTGTACGCAGCAAAGCTAGGTTCCTCGCGGCTGTTAAGTTGACTCAGCCCGTCAGTGTGACTCAACACGGGGCTGCCCCATCTCTGCGAAATCTCACATCTCTCTACCAGTCATTGACCTCCCAAGTTCGCGGGTGACATTTGCAAATGGCCCGAGTTCTACTCCCTGTTCAAGTCTCTGATCGACGAAAAACCACATCGTTAAGTAATGTGCAGAAGCTGCATTACCTCAAATCCTCGTTGCCTGAACAAGCTCTAGCTAATATCTCTGAGTTTCAAATCTGTGAAGAAAGCTATCCTCTGGCATTAAATGCGCTTATCTCACGTTATCAGAACAAGAGACTTCTCGGCAGCGTCTATGTTCAGAAGATACTAGAATTTGTTCCTCTCAAGACTTCGTCCTATGAAGGACTTCAAAGCTTCCTCAAAGTCCATCGTAATTCGGTTGAAGCTTTGAAAGCACTAGATATTCCGGATTTAGGCGATTTTCTGCTGCTATGTTTATCGTTAGCCAATCTAGATCCCTCTTGCTCGGGAAAGCTTTCGAAACTAAGCATTGTTCTAACTCAGCTCCTGATTATAAAATCGTAATCGATTTTTTTGGAAAAACCCAGTCTCGCACTATGGAGCTTTGTGCTGTCGGCAAAAACTCGACAATGTCACCGAAGAGTTCTCATCCCTCTAAGAAGGTTAATTCTTTTCTAGTATCGTCCGCACCTGTTTCGAACTCTAGTACGAGACACATTAGTCATGACTCATCTCGCGCTAATGTGGTCTCCTCTCCTTTTGCGTGCCCTCTCTGCAAGTCAACACACACTTTGTATCAGTGCGATGTTTTTCGAGGTCAAGCTGTCAATGAACGCTATGACACTCTGCGACGATTGAAACGTTGTTTTAATTGCATGGGGGCGCACATGCGTTCTCAATGTGCGTCTAAAAGTTCGTGTTCTGTGTGCCGTAGCAACAAACACCATTCATTGCTTCACACGGACTCCACCCCTCCTCTGTTGAGGAAGTGACTCACACCTCGGGCCAAGTCAGCAGCCGCCTCAAGCTCTCTCATGTCAAGTCCAGGCTTCGAATCCCACGCATCAAACTGTCCTGTTGGGCACGATTCGCGCGCTCATCAGCGATGCTAATGGGATTTTGCAACCTTTCCGTGCGGTAATAGACTCTGGGTCACAGATCTCAGCCATCACTAACTCGCTAGTGCAAAGGTTAGGTTTGAAGATCCAACCTGCCACTTCACAACTCTCAGGTGTTGGATGCACATCCACTCGTGTCCTCGGGACTGTACGTTGTAGAGTCGCACCCCGTCGCTCTACTCAAACGTATATCGATGTTAATGCACACGTTCTACTCTCTATTGCCGGCAATCTGCCTACGTCTTCGGTGTCCATTGACGTCTAGAACGTTATCGTGATCTTGATCTTGCGGACGATCGTTTCAATGTGCCTGGCGCTATTGATTTCCTCATCGGCGCAGATTCTCTACTCAGACATTCTATGTAAGAATGGTGACTCAGTCCGGGGTAGTGGGCCAGCCGCACTCAATACGGTCTTCGGATGGGTGTTGCTAGGACCAGTCAACACTATCAAACCGTTCTCTGAGCCCTCATGTTCCTTTTTCACGGTCGCCAACCCTCCTTTGGAGAGCACGCTCTGTCTTTTCTGCGAGTCTGAAGAAGTGTCTCGACCCACCTCATCAGACCCACTGGATATGCTCGCTGAAGAGCATTTTCTTCATACTCACTCTCGCGACACCTCTGGTCGCTACTCGGTTTCTCTCCCCTTCAAGCCTGATTGTAAAACGCCAGGTTATAATCGCAACGTCGCTCTTCAGAACTTTCATAGTCCAGAGCGTCGACTGAAACGTGACCCTCCGTACCAACTCAAGACTTTCGTCGCCGATCGGGAAGTCGAAATTCTCGTGAGCAACTCTCCCACCAGTTTGACGCACGTACGTTCTGAAGAGAACCCAGCTGATTGTGCTTCGCGGGGGATGCTCCCCTTAGAACTGTTAGGGCCCCCCTTTGTGGCTCAATGGGTCCCCCTTCATGCGTTCTCCCCCTTCCACGTGGCCCTCCGTGGTCACCTCGTTCGACCCCACCCACGACGTGCCCGAGCTCAAACCGTCCCCGACAGTCTTGATCAGTCATGACCCCGTCGTTGACCCCTTGCTTGTTAAGCTGCAAAGCTTTTCTACTCTCTTGAAAGCGAAGCGCGTGTTCGGCCATGTGGTGCGTTTCTCAAGAATTCTTCTCGCCCGCCGCGCACGCCTTCCGTTGCCCACCGGGCCGCTCCTTCCGTCTGAGCTTGATGACGCAATGAATTTGTTTGTGCGGCTCACTCAGAAGCATTACTACGCTGACGAGCTTAAACGTCTTGTCAACCAGACCGCTGTGTCTTCTCGTTTCTCTACTCTCAAAACCGTTCATCGACCCTCGCGGGTTTCTCAGGGTGGCGGCAGGTTACACAACTCCTTGCTCCTGAAAGAAGCTTGTCACCCCCTCTTGCTCCCCAAAGAGGCGCATCTTTCCTCACTCTTGTGTGACGAGTTTCATCGCATTTCATTGCACTCTGGTCCTCGTACCGTTCAAGCCCTCATCCAGCAACACTACTGGATTATGTCTCTGCGAGGTCTACTCCGACAACGTATTCGACGTTGCTTAACGTGTTACAAGTTTCGCGCCAAACCTGTTCAGCCTCTCATGGCTGATCTTCCTGAATCTCGTGCTCAGCCTTCACGCGCTTTTCTCAACGTCGGCACTGATTATGCAGGACCTTTTTCTGTGAAGACGAGTACTCGCCGAAACGCCCCCATCACCAAGGATACCTATGTCTTTTCATTTGCATGGCTACTAAGGCTGTCCATTTGGAGTTGGTCTCCGATCTATCCACGGAAGCGTTCCTGGCTTGTTTAGATCGCTTTCTTGCTCGTCGTGGCCTTCCGGCTCACATATATTCCGACTGTGGTCGTAATTACGTCGGTGCTGCCCGTACTCTCCGCGAGATTCATGCCTTTCTCGCTCTGTCCGAGACATCTATTTCTGATGCGCTCGCCCACCGTGCCGTTCAGTGGCATTTTAACCCTCCCTACGCCCCCAATTTCGGTGGCCTCTGGGAAGCCGGGGTTAAATCCGCCAAAGTTATTGCTCTGTCGCCTGATTTAAGGACACCCCTCACACCTTTGAAGAGTTTGCCACCCTCTTCGCGCGTATTGAAGCCGTGCTAAACAGTCGCCCCCTCTGTGCCACTTCATTTGACCCCGCCGAGGGCCCCGACTATCTTAGCCCCGCCCACCTGCTAATTGGCACCACTCTCTTAGCGCCTCCAGAACACGCTTTGGCCACCGATGCGTCACCCCTCTCTCGCTGGCATCGTGTCCGTCAATTGCACCAAACGTTCTGGACTCGATGGTCTACTGAGTATTTGCATACTCAAATGCAAAGAGGAAAGTGGATTCGCGCGTGTCCTAATCTCAAGCTTGGCGACGTGGTTTTTGTTTTGGAACCCTCCTGTACTCCTCTATCGTGGCCCATCGGCCGAGTAGTACAACTGTGCCCCAGCAAGGACGGCACAGTTAGAGTGGTTTCTGTCCGTACTACTAAGGGAGTGTTTACCCGTCCGGTAAACAAATTGGTTACCCTCCCACCCCCTTAGTTGTTTCGTGTCGGACTTGTTTTTATATTTGTATAGTTTCTAGTTGTTCTCTCTTGTGTCTACTTAAAATGTATTCATTTTAGGTGGGCGGTTATGTTCGCGCCGATTATATTTTGGTATTTTCGTCGCTTTGTTTAGTGCTTATTTTCATTGTATTTGTATTTTCATCTTTTCATTTTGGTTTTTACTCGAGTGCTTTTGCCCGGTTTTGTCATGTGATTTGGTCAGCCAATCACGTTCGTTTTCTGTTTATCTTCCGTTTGTACTCGCATATCATTCATCTCTAGGTTAGTACACGTCTAGCTGTCGTCTCTGAAAGGTCGCTACGCCTGTTATCACTCTCGCCCGTATATGGGCATAACCAGTTCAGTTCTCTCGTACTCCCTGCACTACTTTCTGAGTGCTGTCTTTGCCACTGCTGCAATATAAGTTCTCTGAACAATTCTTCCGTTTCTTTTCTCTACTCTTACAACTGGCCAGCTCTATTAAACCTTTCCTATCCCCCTCGACGTCTGACACACTGACGTCGCGACGCACGCGACGCAAGAAAGTTCGCCAACATCCGAACCTCGTGACGTCGGGGGCAACCAGTCCATGCAGGAAGTATTCTGCACAATCATGTAAGTTCTCTTCTGCATTTTATTTCCTGTGTTCTTCCTTGCTCTCTTATCTCTATTAAAAACTAATTACAGTCCACTTAAAATCTCGGTTAGGCATCTCGGCCTAAACAGTTATTATTATTATTATCTGCAAGAACGAACACGCATATTTTTAAGTTATATAGAGATATGTAGTTAGTGATTTTATAAGTTTTAATTTTAGCTTATGTTGGGTATTTAGACGATCCTACCTTGTGGTGAGGGCGTTTGGTGATTTCTAAATGTTGGTCGTGGTGGGGGGAAATCAAACATGAGTAACGCAAGGCGAAAAGTTGTGCGTGTGCCATTAGCACGTGCTAGCTCAGAGAGTGAGGTTGTTCTCATAGGTGTGTGTGTGCGGAATCAACGTTGTTTGATGAAGGTCATGTTCAATGACGACATGCTTTATATTATTTGGTTTTTTTGATCTATCTATACTCCTGCTTGGAGGGTAATATAGATTACCTTAGGTGATGTGTGGGTATATTGAACTACCTCCTTTCCTGGGTGGAGGGTAATATAGAATACCTCCTTTCCTGGATGGAGGGTAATATAGAATACTACCTTGCAATTAGTCAAGGTTATAATTGATTTGGAGGGGAGGGGAGGGGGTAATGACCTAGGGTTAATGACCTATGGGTGGGGGGTTACCCCCACTCCTCTATTTTATGTCTAGCCATTAGCTACGCTCCCTCCCCTAGTCTACCTGAACGACTTCCCGTGAATAGGGGAGTTTTACTCCCTAAAACTAATGGCGAGCTCTGGGTCGTGGTCGGGGAACCCCTTCCCTTTGACTACCTCCGCGACGGCGACGACAAAGACAACACGGACGGATGATGACACAGACGGAGACGACGACGACGTGGGGGAACCCCTGCCCTCCCCATATGCTTGTGGCTGGTTCTGACCAGCACAGGCCTGTCCACCCCTTGTCCCCCCGCGTCATCCCTTACGTCCCTCCCTTCGTCTCGATTAGCCAAGTTGCATAAATATGAGATGTAAAGCAATATTTAATCAAAAAAATTTGAACAAGCTTCGTATACTCACGTCAGACAATGAATAAATAAAATACCATGCATGTCCTCCTTCCTACTCATACAAGAAAAGCAGTAAATTTTTTACTACTCTCAGGCCACCATTTGTGTCTTTATCTCAACTTAAAGGGGCTGTTTCCCCCAAAAATGATTTTTTACCACATTTTCTGTAGCATTATACTGCACAAAAATGACTGATTTAAAAATGATATATTGTAACTATTATTTTACACGAAAATTTTACACTTTTTTTTATCCTGAAATAAGCGAAAATTTGCTCGCAACCTTCTCGTGGTTTGGCCCGTGATGAGGGGAGTTTTTCTCCCTGAAACTAATGGCGAGCTCTGGGTCGTCGTCGGGGAACTTTCCCCTTCCCTTTAAATACCTCCCCGACGGCGACGACAAGGACAACACGGACGGATGATGACACAGACGGGAGACGACCACGACGTGGGGGAACCCCTGCCCTCCCCATACGCTTGTGGCTGGTTCTGCCCAGCACAGGCCTGTTTGAGGCTTTATAAAAAGACTTTTCACCCTACAAAAAACTCCTTCCATGGTAAGTCTACTCAAGTTCTGTCATATATCGTACTAAATCATTAATTTTTAATTTATTTGTAAATAACAAATAGACTTTAAAGGGTATTTGGCACTTAAATTACCTAAACATTTTGTGCTTTTAAACCAGACAACTTACTTTTTTTGTGTTAATCACTGCATTTGTTTTTTAGAGTTTTTTCTGTCATTCTATTTTAGTCTTCTACCACCACGGGCAAGGATGGTGACACAGCATTAGATGTTGCTGACCACTTTGCTCATGTCGTTTTGAATTTGCACAGGCGAACATGATGGGTTCAGGTCTAAATGTGAGGCTGTTAGTCGTGTGGAGGGAGCACTTCATTGCAGCAGAAGTTCAGTGGCTTGATCTTCAAGAGGGTACAGTCCAACTAGCAACCTTCTCGTGGTTTGGCCTGTGAGTAGGGGAGTTTCACTCCCTTAAACTAATGGCGAGCTCTGCAAATGATGCCTTGGGGACTCAATGTATTCTCTCCCTGTTGCATAAAGAACTTTCATCTTGCAAAAACGGTGACAACCTTTCCAAATTTTTCATTCAATATAGGCCTTCAAATTCCAACTCGACACCTTCTCGTGGTTTTGCCGTGAATGGGGGAGTTTCACTCCCTGAAACTAATGGCGAGCTCTGGGTCGTCGTCGGGGAACCCCTTACCTTTAACTACCTCCTCGACGGCGACGACAATGACAACACGGAAGGATGATGACACAGACGGAGACGACCATGACGTGGGGTAACCCCTGCCCTCCCCATATGCTTGTGGCTGGTTCTGACCAGCACAGGTTTGTCCACCCCTTTCCCCCCCGCGTCATCACTTACGTCCCTCCCTTCGTCTCGATTAGCCAAGTTGCATAAATATGAGACGTAAAGCAATATCCAAAAAATATAATTTATTTAACATAATTTAATTCACATCAAACACATTTCCTTCATTTATTTATTTCCATTTAAATAAATAACTTTTTTCCGTATTAATATCATCACTATAATTGCTTTTCTTTCAAGACAAGAATAATAATATAATCCAGAAACACGTTGTATACTCATTTCACTAACTTACAATATCACAGGAGGCGCAATATGTCCTAACTGGTTGGGGCGCCTTATTATTTCATATCGTCAAAGCTTCCTTTTGATGGCACCGACTCACCTGATGAAGGATATGTTCGGATTGCCTTCTCGTGACTTGGCCCGTGAATAGGGGAGTTTCAATCCCTAAGACTAATGGCGAGCTCTGGGTCGTCGACGGGAAACTTTCCCCATCCCTTTGACAACCTCCCCGACGGCGACGACAATGACAACACGGACGTATGATGACACAGACGGAGACGACCACGACGTGGCTGGTTCAGACCAGCATAGGCCTGTCCACCCCTTTTCCCCCCGCGTCATCCCTTACGTCCCTCCCTTCGTCTCGATTAGCCAAGTTAAGCAATATCCAATCCAATCAAGAAAAAGATTTGGACCATCAAATTCCAACTCGCAACCTTCTCGTGGTATGGCCCGTGATAAGGGGAGTTTATTTCCCTGAAACTAATGTGCGAGCTCTGGGTCGTCGTCGGGGAACCCCTTCCCTTTGACTACCTCCCCGATGGCGACGAAAAAGGGACAACAAGGACTGATGATGACACAGACGGAGACGACCACGACGTGGGGGAACCTCTGCCCTCCCCATATGCTTGTGGCTGTTCTGACCAGCACAGGCCTGTCCATCCCTTGCGTCATCCCTTACGTCCCTCCCTTCGTTTCGATTAGCCAAGTTGCATAAATATGAGACGTAAAGCAATATCCAATTCAAAAAAAGAAAAAGATTTAAGGAACTTATGAAAATAAGTACAGTTCTTGACTGGAAAATAGGAAACAAGGTCGTTACTTGGTTCCGTTCCTACCCGCGTACAGCGAACAATTTAGTTGGTGCCTGGAAAACTGGCCTGGAGAAAGGTAAGTGCAATGTCATCCCTAGTTTTCACATACCTTCTATTAATGTGTCACAGTCCTTGGATAGATTTACTTTCAAATCCAGCCCAGCTTTTGCGTTTTCGTTCTTAAAGGCGAAATATTTGCATAAACATTTTAAATCGTGTACAATACTTTATCTGAATAGTTAAAGCTGTAGCTGGAAGTTCCTGTTGGCTACGATGAAGGGTTCATTGGTGCCGAAGTCAAGAAGTTCATTCCTTGCCCATTGAAATGGAAGGAGAGTTCGAAAGAGCGAAATATTCGCCGATGGATCGGCCGAATAATTATTGGCATTGGATGGTAAATCTAAAAGACAAACAAGCAAATGACTCAGATAGAAATATAGCAGGAAAAATTGAAATAATTGTTTGCAATTAGTTTTGTTACCTTCACATTCTTGCTACTAAGGATCACTCATGCGTACAAATTCCAGCACAATATGGAAGAAGATTCAGTCTATTTGTGGACGCCCAATGTCTTCTATTCCGGCCATCCTGAACAATGGTGTGCTTGTTACTTCACCGCATAACGTAGTGTCGGTGATTGCCAGTCACTTTGCTTCGGTGAGCAGCAACGCTCGCTATGATGCAGCCTTTCTCCAACGGAAACGAAGAAGGGAACAACAACGGCTCACATTTGCTTTCGACAACACTGAATGTTACAATCGGCCTTTCACGTTATGGTAATTGCGCACTGCGATCAACTCCTTAAGGAAACGGCCGCGTGCGAAGACAAGCTTCACAATGAAATGTTCATCCACCTGACTGACCAATCTCTTGAGATTATTCTGCTCTTCCTAAATTCGTTATGGTTATCGGACGGATTTCCTGACGCCTGGCGTAGGGCTATTTTAATTCCGCTTTTGAAACCAGGTAAAGACAAAACCTTACCCGGCTCTTATCGACCCATTTCTGTAACAAGTTGCTTCTGCAAATTGTTTGAGAATATAGTCAATAAGCGCTTGATGTGGCTTTTGGAATCTCGTGGCTTGCTTACTAATGTTTAGTGTGGATTTCGACAGCGACGGAGTTCAATCGACCACCTCGTGCGTTTGGAAACCTTCATCTAAGAAGGTTATTGTGGCTAAACAGCACGTAATAGGTGTACTCATCCAGACAAACACCCCAATTTTGAATGAAATGAGCTTTCAAACTCTTCCATTCCAACTTAGGTCGTGTCCCATCGGCCCCCACCGGCGTTAATTGATGACCAGACCTCACGGATAAATAGCAATGAAGTTGACCACTTTCTAAAAACATCCCCAAACTATTTACCTTCTTTTCCTCCTTCCACCCGTTCGACGTCGCGGCCATGTCATACTTCTCTATCCAGTGCTCCGCGTCATCCTTGCCACGCTTAACCTATGAGGCATCATTGACGACATATTGCCTTCAGAAACAGGCGAACTATCGTCCCCAGCCATAGAACTACTACAGACACTGTCACTGTCCGAACTGTCCTAGCTAGAACTGTCACTATCACTTACAACCGGCAAAGGCACGCTCCTGCCTCATCTAGTCTCAATCCCGACTCTTGTTCCCTTGCCCACTGTAATAAACGTTCAAAAGGCGTAGATCTAGAGTTCTTTTTGTTCGGCTGCTTGAGACCACGTAAAAGAGCTCTCAGCGACCTATCACTAGGTATAGGTGCCCCACTCATAAACAATACTCAATTGTATCGGCCAAAACGATAAACATTGCAACATTAACAGAGAGGAATTTAAATTATTCCTAAATCTTTTTGTTTTACTACAAAACAAGAAAAATAAGAACGAACAAACAAAAACTTTCTAGTAAATTTAAACCTCAAAATAACTTTGTTTTATACACAAACTAAAAAACAAACATTGTCACCCCAAGGCAAAATAATATTGCCCTTCCTAGGTATGAGAGGCATAGTAACAAATAGTAACAATCTCGACTAGTGGAAACAATTATTCATCGCTCTCGGACGAACGTAAGCTAAGACACGGACCTTGAAACTGATACACACTAGTCAGCATTTAACGGCGACAGCAAGTCTGCCACGAACAAACAGTGCAACCTTGCCACATCTGCTATAAAACGATTTATGTTTTACAAACATAACCAATTCTGTTTGCTATCAAATACAGATACATAACCCCATGAAACTGAGTTTCAAGCACATAACGACTCAATATAACTCATAAAACATAACTAATTATGTTTAAGGCGAACCCACTTTGTTGAAAACCCACTCTAACACACGTCAGAAAATCCATCAAAAACCATTTAATACCTTGTATATAAATGCTCTATCATATACAACCCAGGCGCCAAATCCACCATGTCACGTTGAGAGGTTGATTAGCCCTTTGGTATAGATGTTATTTACCAAAGTAACTATTGTTTTGGGGTACGTAGCTGTTGTTTGTTACACAGGCTAATCTTCCCAACGGTGACCGAGATCGATAGGTATAAAACGGGGTGATTTCCAGGACATGTATTAAGAGGTTCAACATAATCAAGAACACTATTTCAACAAAAGAAGGAGCACATGTATTTAACAATTTGATAACCTAATCTTGCCTATCAGCTGAGTGCATGCATTTTACCTGTCTGAACGTGAGTTCGTGTCCCCTGACTTTACTGACATTACTGTATTGAAATCATTTAGCTTACTCTATTCCATTTGGACCCTGGTATGTCAGTGACGACGACTCGATCCCGGACCCCTGGATGACTTGCTCCTGGTCTTCTCACTTCGTTACTTGGGTCGGCTGCCGCCTCTCGGCCTCGCCCTGACTCCTGGCACTCCTGACTCGCTCTCTTATTGTTCTTCCTTCTGTTCTTTGAGTCCAACTCCATTTATTACCCAACGTTATTACTGGCCTTGTCGGTAACACATTTAACTCTTCCGCGAAGACAACTTGATTGTTTGCCGGTCAGAATGTCTCGCACCTCCAACACCAAGAAGCTTCCCCTAGACCCTTCTCGACTTTCCCCCTCCAGGGCTCCAGTCTGTACGTCTCTAGGGCCTAAGTCCCTTCCCCTCAACCTCGGCACCACTACTCGGGGAACCCCTTCCCTTTGACTACCTCCCCGACGGCGACGACAAAGACAACACGGACGGATGATGACACAGACGGAGACGACCACGACGTGGGGGAACCACTGCCCTCCCCATATGTTTGTGGCTGGTTCTGACCAGCACAGGCCTGTCCACCCCTTGTCCCCCCGCGTCATCCCTTACGTCCCACTCTTCGTCTCGATTAGCCAAGTTGCATAAATATGAGACGTAAAGCAATATCCAATCCAAAAAAACTACTCGGCAATCTTATGTTATTGAAAGGTCTGCATTCTTTTCTATTAAAACAATAACTTTCATGTTCCCAATAAAATTATGTAATCGCCAGTCTGCACTTTCCAATTCATTGTTGTCATAATCCAACTTATTTAAGAAGTGTGTCAATCACCATTGTCAACAAAAGACAGCAAATCACTTGGCATAAGAGAGACCATGTAGTACCAGTAAAAAGAAAGGTAGAAACTACCCCAAACATGACAATATTTTGACCTTGGCAATTCTTTTGATGACAATGATTTGAAAAACACATTTAAGCTTATTAACCGTGTTTTACATCCATACACAGTCAACTAAATATCTTGGAGGCGCGAATAATCTTTGCCGTTGTAGCGCCCTAAAACTTTTAATACTAATACTAATCCTGTAACGATACACCGTGCTACCCTGTACAAGGCTACCATATATTAAATCTCATCCACCTCGGCTAGCCTACACAGTCAATGAGCAACACACTTGGCATACAAATTAACACATAATTAGACATTTATTTTTAAACCAAGTAATAATACTACAGCAATTATTTAGTGAAATTGATCTGCTTGATAACGACCACATTGGACATTAAAAGTTTATATCATACGACCTTCTTTGGCTGTTGTGTTTTGAGTATGATTTTTCACCCATCTGTAGTCTTCTCTTGTGAGTCCTTATACTTCTAATCTTCTTCCTTCTCTTCTCTTGAAATCTTCTTAAAAGTATATTTATAGGTGCCAAGTTGCAGACACATAAACTTATAATTGAAATTAGTTTTTAAAAGAATCACTTCTGCTTTCTTTACTAGAGCAAAACTCCTTGACCTAACTCGATTCAAGTAGCATCCAAGATGGCCATTCTGTTCCTGGTCAAATTCATTGTTTCAAAGTTCTAGATTTTTGTATCTTTTTTACACATCACATAAAACACTTTTTAATATTTACTTATTTTTTATAAATTTAAATTTGCTGTATTTACCTTTAATAATCATTATCAGAACATTATTAAAACTTTAAATAATATAATTATTTTACCATAAGTGAAAAAAATACAGCCTTCTGAAACTTGGTTATAAATGTAAACAAACTACTCAATCACTGCCTACTTGAAACCTTTTATACATTTTAAGAAGTCACTGCCTACTAGAATCATTTTATACATTTTAAGAAGTCACTGCCTACTGGATCTTAATTACTTTTACCAAGTTTTAGATTTAAGAGACTGGTACTTTACAATACCCCTTCAAATTTTGAACAATTTCTTGAAATTTTTCAACATTTAATGCTTGAAAGCACCAGACAAATTAAAGGATTTTTTTTTTAATTCTTAATCCTGCTTCAAAATCTGATAACAATACAATAATCCTCTGGACAATGACAAATCTGAACATCAGCTTATTCCACAAAAATCTAAACAAACTAGATCACACTTTGTTCTTTTACCGCTACCCATGACTTTAATATACAATATCATAAAATTCAAGCAACCCAAAATTTAGAACTCATTGAATGTTCCAACTACCTCCATTGACAAACACTAACAAAATCAATAAACTCAACAATTGAAAGGCTGTTTACAATACCCCTTCCAAAAATAAATTATTTGAAGAAATGGAAATTATTATATTTTTGATATTAAACTCCTGCAACCATTGAAACACTATATTAAATTATTTACTCCATTAAAAAAACAAAAACACCAATTAAAAATATCAACAACTTAAAATCTTTCAAATTGGAAATTATGAACAACCTTATTAAAATGTACTAGTAGTATCAACTTCAGCAACACCAATTTCCAAGAATCTTTATGAAAATGTCTATTTATTCATTTTCCACTCCACAATAAACTATTCCAAATCTATCATCCCACAGAAGAACTATCATACCATCAAAAAAGTAGTCAAACCAGCAAATTGAAGACAAGATTGACAACCCCTTCAAATTGACCAATAAAGAAAAGATTTTAAAACCTTATTTTAGGTTAGGAATTTACTAATGACCCTCAACAAATGACTTCTTCAAAATGAAAAACCTTTCAAACTGACCAACCAAGAACAAAAAAAAGTACTCCCTAGAAATGTACACAATCATAGTTAACAACCCAGCAGCCAACCATCCCTTCAAATTGACCAATAAAGAACAAAAAAGTACATTGGAATGCACACAATGAACGACAATGAATAACTACTTCAAATAGACAACCCCTTCAAACTGACCAACAGAGAACAAAAAATGTACCAAGAAATGTACACCAACCATAGTTAACCACCAAAAATCAACCACCCACCCCTTTCAACCACCCCTTCAACAAGTGAGGAAAAAAAACAACTCCGAGATCCACAGCCCTATCTAGTTTTCTGTTAATAATGGAGGTGCCGTCACGTTGTTGTTAGTAGGAGGTGCTCGTTAGTTCCCTGGAGATCGCCAGTCATCTAGAGGTCTTGAATTGAAGTTAGTTTGTCGATGTTGGTAACTATTATTGTTGGCATTTGTTGCAAAGTTGTGGTAGTAGGTGTTTTCATAGTTCCTATTTTGACTAGGTAACCAAATAAGTCTGTCACTTTCTAATCTTTCCAAAAGATTTACGATTTTAGTGGCATCGTTGTCTATATGAATGAAATGGACACGAATTTCCATAGGAAAATGTTTGAGCAGTTGTTTGACCATCGTTTCTTGTGGTATTGGGCAACTGAGATATCCATTATGACGCAACAAACGTTTGAAGTATACTGATGGTAATCCCTGTTTACCACCTTCGTAGGATGCACTATATATGTGTTTCATGAGAACATCTTGAGCGTTGTCTCCCCAAAAATGATTAATGAATTTTTCTTTAAAATCTTCAAAGGAATCAAACTCATTTCCCAGCATCCATGGTATGCATTGACCCTTCAAGCATTGTAGAGTGAACGCCCAACCTCCTGTTGTTATTTACCGAATAGTTCTTGAATCGGCTTTCTAACCAGTTCAGAAATTCAATGGGATGAATACCTCCATACCCATGAATATTATGCCCTCTCTAAGTAGTTGGTCTCCTACACCGCTATCGTTTGCATAAACGGTAGTTCCCGTAACGCCTGTTACCCCTTGAGTTTCCAAATCTTGAATCTTTTTTGTATTGGTTAGAATAGAATTTTCCAACTGCTTTGTATTGGTTAGAATAGTGTGTTCCATCTTCTTTGTATTGGTTAAAATAGTATTTTCCAGACTATTGCAAGCTTCTTGAAAGTTTTTATCATCTAATTCTCGCTTTTCTTCTACTTTTGAGACTTCTTTTTGTACTTCCTCTAATTTCTTGCCATTATCATCAATCATGACATGGATATCCCTTATCAATTCCATAGCACCCCTACTTTGGCTTCAATGTCCTCCACATCTTCAGTTACTTTAGCTTCACATCTATGAATTGTTTTTCTAAGGTGTAGAAAAGTCTGTCATATTTTTCTTCTAATCCATTTTGGATGACATCCATTCGTTGATTTACCTTATCGATTTCATGTTTTACAACCTCTAGTTTCTCGTCCATAATCTACCCACTTCATTTTAATGCTACACATGTCATTTTTATGCTACCCATTTCATTTTTCATGCTATTTTCCATGTTACCCATTTTATTTTCCAAGCTATTTTCCATGGTACTCATTTCATTTTTCATGCTATTTTCCATGGTACTCATTTTATTCAACAACGTACTCATTAAAAAACTCATTTCTGGACTCATCACCAAACTTCCTTCCGTCGAAGTGCTAGTCATATCGGTTGCCAAGTGCCTATCTAAACCACTATCCATCTGTCCCAATTCTGTCCTCCCTAAATCTTGAGAAACAATTTGCAACCTAGCTCTATTTCATCAATAGCAAACACCTTCACTTTGACTAGCCATTATTCCAAAGCCTAGTTTATTTGTAGCCAAGTGTGTAATTGAGACCCCTAATCTCTGCGTGACATTATCTTCAGTAAGACCGCCCCACGTTGGGCGCCAAATTGTAACGATACACCGTGCTACCCTGTACAAGGCTACCATATATTAAATCTCATCCACCTCGGCTAGCCTACACAGTCAATGAGCAACACACTTGGCATACAAATTAACACATAATTAGACATTTATTTTTAAACCAAGTAATAATACTACAGCAATTATTTAGTGAAATTGATCTGCTTGATAACGACCACATTGGACATAAAAGTTTATATCATACGACCTTCTTTGGCTGTTGTGTTTGAGTATGATTTTTCACCCATCTGTAGTCTTCTCTTGTGAGTCCTTATACTTCTATCTTCTTACTTCTCTTCTCTTGAAATCTTCTTAAAAGTATATTTATAGGTGCCAAGTTGCAGACACATAAACTTATAATTGAAATTAGTTTTAAAAAGAATCACTTCTGCTTTCTTTACTAGAGCAAAACTCCTTGACCTAACTCGATTCAAGTAGCATCCAAGATGGCCATTCTGTTCCTGGTCAAATTCATTGTTTCAAAGTTCTAGATTTTTGTATCTTTTTTACACATCACATAAAAACACTTTTTAATATTTACTTATTTTTTATAAATTTAAATTTGCTGTATTTACCTTTAATAATCATTATCAGAACATTATTAAAACTTTAAATAATATAATTATTTTACCATAAGTGAAAAAAATACAGCCTTCTGAAACTTGGTTATAAATGTAAACAAACTACTCAATCACTGCCTACTTGAAACCTTTTATACATTTTAAGAAGTCACTGCCTACTAGAATCATTTTATACATTTTAAGAAGTCACTGCCTACTGGATCTTAATTACTTTTACCAAGTTTTAGATTTAAGAGACTGGTACTTTACAATATTGACCTTGGCAATTCTTTTGATGACAATGATTTGAAAAACACATTTAAGCTTATTAACCGTGTTTTACATCCATACACAGTCAACTAAATATCTTGGAGGCGCGAATAATCTTTGCCGTTGTAGCGCCCTAAAACTTTTAATACTAATACTAATCCTGGCTAATCCCGGGCCATCAAATTTTAACTCGCAACCTTCGAAGGGAGAAAAATGTAAGTAATATTATAACAAGTTAAATTTGTTCAATTATTTTTGCTTCAGTTTGTCAAAACGCTACCCAGCAGTATTGTTGTGTGTTTGGGTAAAACTTAAAATAATCAGTTGTGAACACGTGATCATATAACATTATAAGAGGAGTCGCTGTGTCTAGATCGGGAAAAGTGCACGTGCTGACGTTTCAGATGAGAACACCTACACAGTTGTTAAAATCGTAAAATTTAGCAGAAATGTTAAAATAGATCAGCTGTTCATAACAAATTGAAGGACAGTAAAATAATACAGCGATGTCTAGAAAAGGGCGGTTTGAAGAAAAG
>JAMZAV010011409.1:0-19321 GCA_024449915.1 Sweltsa coloradensis | reverse complement strand
TAAACTATCGCGTAGGACACTGATTAATACGTCCGTACAATAAGTGAACATTTCCCGTAAATTTACAGAAAGTAGATGATTTGTTTGGTAATATAGTTTAGTTTACTTACTACTGACACTTGATAATATTCTAACTATATGCAGTAAGAACACTGAAAACAATGTCCGTAGAATGAAGTGATCATTTGCCGTAAATTTACAGAAAAACGGTATTTATTTGCAACAGTTAACTCGTTTGATTAACTATTTGTCTAGGAATATATTTGATATTAGTTTCGTCGAAGTTCCAGACTGTGATAACATTTATTTTAAGAAGTCGTTGTCTTAATTTTCCTTGATGGTGCATTCAACTTAAGCTAATTTGATTAGTTTTTTTACTGCATTTGTCGTCTAATTTGTAGTTTACTACAACATTTCCAGTAAATTAAAAAAACTGAATACGTGCAGTAAATTTACTAATAAACATTTGCAGTAATTTGACGATTTTTTTGAACAGTGTAGTTGCCAACAGGCTAGGTATAATCAACGTGGATAGAGATAGGAGTCAACAGCTTACCTGAGATGTAGAGGTGGCTGCCATAGTTGAACACAGATAAAAATATACACAAACTAATCACTAAATAGTCACGAGACGTTTCGGCCTTGCCTTCACCGAAGAAGGCAAGGCCGAAACGTCTCGTGACTATTTAGTGATTAGTTTGTGTATATTTTTATCTGTGTTCAAACTATGGCAGCCACCTCTACATCTCAGGTAAGCTGTTGACTCCTATCTCTATCCACGTTGATTTATATATATATATATTTATATATATATATATATATATTTTATTTATATATATATATATATACATATATATGTGTGTGTGTTATTACGTAGATTTTCTCGGATATAATGTGACATAATGAATTCTTTCGAGTTTCCGAGTTAAAATAAGTTTAATTACCAACGTTTCGGGCAGATCTCCCTGCCCATTATCAAGGTAACGACATACAAATTATCTATATAACTTATATATTATATCGCAGACTTTCATGGATTGACTATGCACACATTGTATTTTCGGGCAGTCCGTGTTGTGGTTTTATTTTATTTATTTCAACGTTTTATATATATATATATATATATATATTAGATTTAAGGCTTTCGCAGTACATGATAAGAAAATATATGTTTTGAGGTAAAACTGCGTGTGGTTATAATAAAATAATATTTTAATCCAAGAATATCCAAGAACACATTAATGCAGTAGACAAACAAGATACGAATTCAGCATTAGCTAATCACCATAAGGATACAGGCCACGAAATCGACTTCGAAAACACGCGCAAACTTGTAGCGATTCAACATGTTTACCCACGGATCATTAGGGAGGCTGTGGAGATTGAGAGGCGTCCACAAAATCTCAACAAGAGGGATGACAGCCAGAGATTGCCAAAAGTTTGGAAACCGATCATAGCAACTAGACTAGTTAATTTAAGACCATGGGAGGATGATGATCCATCACCTACTCGAAATGAAACTCGCCCAGAAGGACTACTCCTGGAAGGTCATGTGACCAGAAGTAGACGTGCCCATCTTAGACCGCTGCAGGACGATGCTCTGCCGCCAACTGAAAATGAATCTCATCCAGTACTCCAGGGTATTCGTGTAACGAGAAGTGGACATACTAGATTATTGCGGGCTGATGCTCCACCACCAACTGAGAATGAAACTCGTCAATTAGACCAACTCCGGGAAGGTCCCGTGACAAGAAGTAGGAGATAACTTACACCGCTGACATCTGGAGGCTCTCTCTCAACTCACTGTCATCTAGATCTGTTTTCCCAGATGGCTTTGTTTTAATTATTGTCATCTTGTACTTTGTTATTCCATTTTGTTTTTGTTTTTTAACCTTGATAATAAAAGCTAGGTGAAACCCTAGTGAAACGTCGGAAATAAAATATTATTTTATTATATAACCACACGCAGTTTTACCTCAAAACATATATTTTCATATTTATATATATATATATTGTTGTAGGTTTTCGCGGCCCGTCATAGGATAAAAACAAGGATCTTGGGTAAAACCGCGTCGAAAATAAGATGAACCAGGGCAGAACCTGGGCGTCCACCGACGTTTCGTCTGTACTACGTCAGACATTTTCAAGGTTGACTGTGACTCTACGGAGGTTGGAGTCACAGTGGTTGGCTTGGCAAGCACACAGCGCCCGCCTTATATAGCCTCGGCTGAAGGTGCGGGGCGGCGAGGTTATATAGAAAATAGGTGCGGGGCGGCGAGGTCATATCGTGAAAAGGTGCGGGGTGGCGATGTCATATCGATAAAATATATACGGATGGTGGCAATTGAGAAACAAAATAGCACAGCTTACTGTAGTGAAACCTTTTTAGTCCGGCTTCTTGTCATAGGGCCTGATTGGTTGTCTTTTGAAATGTTATTCGTGCTTGGAATTATGGAATCTGAAGTTTGCACCTCCTCTGAGGGATTTGGCTGAATAGGTCTACGGACTACATTTCGAGGCATGAGTGCAGGTTTCCAAGCAAGAGGGAGGCTCTGGCTATCATCTCTTTTGTTCATGTTATTCGGCCGTTTCTCAATTTCCACAGATTCACGGATAATACGTGGCTTGAGCAGTTGTACAGGACAAATAGTTTTTGTTTTGTCAAAATCTATCACATGCGAGTAAGCTTTAGCATGTTGAGCCAGGGCTGATTTCTTGTCACCTGTTTTCACAGCATTAGATTGTTCATTTATCCTCACTGCTATGCGTCTGCCTGTTTGGCCTATGTACGTTTGATCGCTGTCGCCACAGGGTCCCGGTAAATAAAAATAATAATAATAGTAATAATAATAATAATAATAATAATAATAATAATAATAATAATAATAATAATAATAATATTACATGCATTTTTTACAAAACAATTTCACATCGTTGTCCACAAAGCCACATAGCGGCTTGTCTGTGGATTATGAAACATATTATATTGTACATGGATCAGACAGACTTAATTAAATTTTAATTTTATTACACAAATAACATTCATAGGCTAAATTAAAACTGAAATAAATAATTATACAAAAACGAGAATACGACTTTACAATACTGAAATACATTAATTGAATTTGATATGACAGGCGAGAACATTCCCACACGAAAAAAATCGCGACTGTATAACAAAGAAATAGTTTTTAAATTAATCAAATTAAAATGAATTATAAGTAAATCAATAGGGCTATCTATGGAACAAAGTAAGTAAATTTTAAGTTTATTTTTAACCTCACTATACGATTGCAAATCTTTCATGTCCTCTGGTAATTGATTGGACGTATACGGAATGGAATACTCAAGAGTTCTCTGGCCGTACTTATTGATGTATTCTGGAATATCAAAGTTAGTTTTTAACACAAATCTTGTATTATATTGATGCTCATTGCGTTAATTTTTGTATGTGTCACTAAAATAATATTTAACCAAAAGGCGAAATCGATACAGTAAAGAAACAGGCAATAAAAAGCAATATATGTACAAGTCATGTGTATGAAAAACAATTGAGTTTTTGTTATCTGGGATAATGAGTTTTTGTTATCTGGGATAATGAGTTTTAACATTATATTTTGCAGAACTTTAATTGGTTTTCAAGTGAATATTACTCCCATTGCCCCATGCTAATAGACCATAAGAAATTATTGATTGTGCCAAGGAGATAAAAACAGTTCGCAAGGTAGTATAAGGCAAAATATATTTTAATTTATATAATTGAAATGCGCAACTTCTAAGCTTTTTGCAAACTGAATCAATGTGAGGCTTCCAACTAAAATATTTATCTACTATCTACCCGAGATACACGTGATTATCAACACACTCGATCTCCTCAACACATTCACATACCACCACACTATTACTAGTATGCAAACACTCATTGGAATGACATTATGTGAATGCTATCCGAACGTGATTCATTAAAAGGCGAGCAAATGTGTACAATTTTAGTTTTAATTGAATTCAGGGTTAATTCACAATCGTGAGCATAACACGCCAAGCTCCTGAAATCTGCGTTTAGGTTTTGTTCTGCAATTTTAAAAAAATCTTATGAACGAGATTAGAGCAGCGTCTTTCGGCGAACTTTAATATAACCCCCCAAATGTTTAATATATTAACAAATATTTTTACGTAGATAAATAAAAAATTTGGCCCTTTAAAATTGAGCGTGTGCTACCCAGTATTAGATTCTTTTCGTAGCTGTAAGAATCCCCTTTTTTTAAACCCACAATTTTCCTATTTTTTAAGGTAGCTTCTAAACCATTTCAACATATTACCAGTTTTCCAATATTTCAAACATTCCAAAGGTTTCTCAGGTTTTCGACGATCAAACGTTTTCTTAAAATCTATAACTTAGCTAACACGTGGAAGTTGTATTTAATTTTTAAATTTTATAAAATTTAAAAGCGCACAAGGAGATCGGAAGGCTTTTCCCTTTTGAAACCCATAGCTCTTTATTAATGATTTTAAATTTTTAAGATATGTTGAAATTTGATCTGCAATACATCGTTCCATAATTCCCCCTCCCCCCCCCCCCCCCCCCCCCCCCACCCCCCCTTCCTCCTCCCTTTGTTCATACTTCATCCCTAATTATCACCATCATCGTCTCGATTCCCCAAATGATAAATAGAGACTTAAGCAATATTCAATCAATCAATCAAATTTTTTCTATGACGGGTAACAACGAAATTTGGTCTAAAATTTTTCAAAAAGTGGTAAACCCCCCTTTTTTGTACATGGTCCATATGATATTTTTAGCTTATCAGGCCAAAACGCCTTCTTTTATAGACAAATTAATGATGGAGCATTTACCGGAGATATAAAGTCGATATACTTTTTAAATTTCTACACGGTACCCTCAATCCAGGTATTTTTCAGAGTTTATTCCTGCAATTATAGTCGCAACCCTTTTAACGGTTTCAGGGCATATACATAGATTTATCTTTTAAGTTTGTGATGTTTTTTTTTCCCGTTTAATTTCACAAGAATGTTTCAAATTTTCAACTTCGTTTGTTGATTGCGTCGGGGCCTGCAGGGTTGGCTTGGTCGCTTTGATTTAAAGTCCCCCACTGAAAATCAGTTATATAACTGAGTGGGTAGACTCTAAATAAAATTTATTTGTTTATTTATTTATTTATTTAAAAGAATCAGCAAATTTATTAACAATTTCTTTTTGAGTGTGTTTTATGCCTAGATGGTTATTTACTACCTCATCGACCGAACTTTTCTTCTTCTTTCCTAGAATTTCGTTTATGGTTTGCCACGTCTCTTTAATATTATTTGATTTTTTTTAAATTTGCTCCTGTAGTATTTTCGTTTGCATTTAAAATGAGTTATTTACTTGTTCCTAAATATAACAAAATCATGCCAAAATCTTTTTTTTTAAAGGGTTAAACAATCAGTTTGCTTCCATGTTTTAAATAATAATCTCTCGGAAAATTTAAATTTTTTCCCGGGTTTATCAGACATCCACGTCTTCCAATTCTCTTTTTGTTTGGATTTCGAAAACGGGGCTGTTGTAACATGATTAAAACTTTGAGCAGATAACATCGTGATAGCACAAACTATCAACTTCTAATAAATAGCCCTTTGAACGAATGCAAGCTATTTGCAGATACTTTTCTTAAATTTTTTATAACATCCCTTTTAAAAAAAGTTCATTTTTTTGGTGATCTCGCCCCCCCACTAAACGAAATAAAACCAATGTAAAGTTATATTCAGAATTTTTGTTGTGCATTTGCAGATGAGGTTACCTTAGCTTTACATCTAACAAATATGTGGTCAAACAAGATGTCTTTAAAATCCTCCAAAAATTCCTCCCGCGTTGGTTTATTATGTAACTTCAAAAACCAAAAAACTCAACCATTAGGACCTTTGTAATTTCATTATTTAAAGGTAATAATAATTTTAAATAATAATAATGTTTAAAATAAATAATAAAAATAATCATAATAATACTATACTACTACTACAAATAATAATAAAATAATAATAATAAATAATAATAATAATAATAATAATAATAAAAATAATAATAATAATAAAAATAAAAATAAAAAACAAATGGTTGGGGTTAAAGCTTGTCAAGCTCGAGATAATTTGCGGTTAAATTTCTTTTGCCCTGAAATACAAGCATTCCATCTAAAATTTTGACTGCATTTGATCTACTTGTGACGTACTACAAGTGACTTTGAAGGGAAGTTTTAGTTTTTATTATTTAACCTTATTTTGTAGTTTATAGTTTTAAATAGACCTAGGCTAAAATTGCATTAAAAAAGTGAATTTGTTTTTTTTTGACAGTTGTAGTAGGCTTATTCATTTAGACTTTAGAGCATTTTTTGTAACTTCAGCAAGGAAATATATCTAAATAGTATAATATTTGCATTTTACGTAAGCACCGTTAATTTTTTTGCAAAAGAACCCGAAGTCTTCTAAATTCGTCAAATAAGAAAAGTTTTTATAAAAACAAAAAAGGCAAGGAGGTGAGAAGCGAAGCCCTCATGACCCCCTAAAATTGATGAATCTTTGAGAAAAGTTTTTTTAAATTCTTTTTAAGTGCATTGATTTATAAACAATAACAAAAATAGGTGATTTGACAGATGAAGAATTATTTACCCTGGGGGGGGAAAAGGAAAAAGGGAAAAACAGGCGAGGAGTTTCTGTAGTGAAATCACTACAGCCCCCAAGTTGGAAAAAATGAGACAGCGCATCAAATGAAAGAAGTAGAACATTTGTGGATGAGTAGCTATTATGGGGAAAAAACTTTATTAGGGGCTGTTTTAATAGGTTATCACAAGACTCCATAGAGAGTTTGTTCGTGAATATCCATTTTAAAGTAATTGAAAGAGAATAGCTGACCAACGAAGAATTTAGTTAAAAATAAAATTTACCAGTAAACATATTAAATAGAAAAAAAACGCAAGGGAAAGGGACGAACTAAAAGGCAAAAAGAGATAACGACAATCACAGAGAGGACAGAGAAGAAAAAAACCACTTCATACCAGAGTACTAGAACTACCAGAAATCCGGGTATTCCATCCCTGCAAGAACTTTCAAATCTACCAGCACACCAGAACTTCCAACAACCGAACGTCCAGCCTATCAGAACGCTAGACCCAAACCCGAAAAATCCAGATCTACCAGAACGTCCAGGGCCACCAGAACTCCAGGCCTACCAGAATGTCCAGGGGTACCAAACGTCGGAACCCCTAGAAATACCAAACCCAACCCAAAAAGATCAAAATACCCAAAACAACTAGACGTCAAACACAATAGTAGATATGCATAACGCATAGAAAAAAACCTGCCATGATCAATCTAAAGAACATCCTAGATTCAGCATTTACAACAGCCATGTGGAGTTTCGCACTACAACCAAACAGAAGGCCCTAATACCCAAACCCAAGCTTCAGAGGTAATGAAGACAGCGTTTCACATAATGAACACAATATTTTACAGATTACAAAAGACGAACATCATTTGCAGAGTTCATGCGGCAATTTATTGTGCCCCTGGGCAGTGGTTTGATATTTAGGCTTAAAGGTAAAAAACTGCAATATCTTTAAAGACAAAACAAGAGAAAATGTCGAAATGGGGAAAAGCTACTAGTTGGGGAATCGTTTAGCTTAGGGGAGATATCGGTCGACTTTGAAAAATACGGAATGGGTAACGATCAAAAAATTTAAAATAACTGCCAAAATATATTTGAAAAATTCAAGGTTAACAAAACATGAAAAAATTAACGAATTCTTTACGAATATTTGGATACACTTAAACAAAAAAGTAAGTGCTCTAGCAAAAGATTAAAAAAATATAAAAACGTAGTATTGAAAAGAACAAAACCGAAAGTTTTAAAAAAAGGAAAAAAAAGTTAGACCCAAAAACTAAACTAGTACCCCAAGGAAAATAGTTAGGGAAAACCCAAATAAGACAGAGATAGAAGATTTTTTCAGGAATAGGGGGAACCCGGTAGCACACAAACCGGGGGACAATGGATTCAAGACGAAATAGCTAGGATGGGGATAATAAAGAGATGAGATTCGAAGGTTTAAAATTTATGAATTTAAAAAATTTGTCGACAATCAGTGCTACACATAGCTGAAAGCATAAAGGGAAAGATATATTCAAAATTTTTTGGGTTAAAAAAGCAATATACTCAAATCAAATTAAAAAATGTCTCAACGAGTTATAAATGGAGTTAAAGAAAAACCCCAATTCTTTACTGAAGGAGTAACCTTTTTTCAAACCAAGGATATGACAGAAGAACCCAAGTAATATCGGCCAATTAATGTCTACCAACTAATAAAAATATTTACTTCATGATAAAAAAAAAATAAAGTAATAATCATTTCGAAAAACAATATCATGGCCGAGGGAAAAAAAAGGTGCTGTAAGAACTCACAGGGATGTAAAGAACAACTTATTATCGACTCTACTGTAATGAATCAGGCACACAATAAGAAAAGGAATATTCACGTAAACTACATTGACTACAAGAAAGCCTATGACTCAACACCACACACATGGCTTATTCAGATTTTACAAATATATAAAATCAACGCAGTAATTGTAAACTTTTTGAAGACAGTTATGGAGACATGGAGAACAACACTAAAACTAAATATGAAAAACCAGCAGATAACTACAGATCCAATATAAATTAAACGTGGCATTTTCCAAGGTGACTCATTAAGTGCATTATGGTTTTGTCTGTCATTAAACCCACTGTCGCATATGCTTAACGAATCAACATACGGATTTAAAATTAAGGACAATAATATGGTATGTCACACAATTTCTCACCTATTCTACATGGATGACCTAAAGTTGTATGTATCAAATTTTGCTCAACTATACAGTTTAGTCAATACAACATTAGAATTTAGTCAAGATATCTGCATGGAGTTTGGAGTAGACAAATGTAAGACGCTACATATCGAAAAGGGTAAGGTTACACAAGCAGAAGAGTTCCAGCTAGATGATGGAAATAGGATTGGAATAATGGACGATAACAATGTATACAAATATTTAGGATTCTCACAAGCTGCCAGAATTGAATATAAAGTAATGAAAGCAAAATTGATAGATACATACAGAAACGACTAAAGTCTATCCTCAAGACGCAACTAAACGGTAAAAACAAGATCACAGCAATAAATACATATGCTATACCAGTACTGACATATTCATTCGGAATCATTAAATGGACGCAGACAGACATCCACGCGTTGGAAATATTAACTCGTACTACACTTACCAAACACAGAATACATAATCCTTAATCAGCAATAGAGAGATCAAGGTGCCCGTTAGGGCGCCGCAGCCAAGCCGTGGCGCGCTACACACTCAAGCACCTTATACAGCAAGCAGAGTTGGGGTGATTTCGAGGTGTAACCCAGCCGTCATGTAACGTGATGTGGACTTGAAAACTATCAAAGTTGAGAGGATTTAGGTACCTGACTACACATGCCAAATTTTATTGGGGTACGACCATTCCTTCTTGGTGAAAAAATGGCTTGAAACATGCTCAAAATCACTTTAAGGATGTTAGCGTTGGGTGACTAGTGTTCTAGTCACCCAACGATGTTAGCTACTACTGCTACTGCTACTATTACTATCTCATTCGTCAGTTTCAATCGGCCCGCAATTCTGACCAGACGGGTGGGGCTACAATGTTCATATTTTACATGGACATTAAGGTAATAGTAATATAGTCTCTTTTGAAAGAAAATGTTGAAAAAGTTTGCTGGAAGGCTTCCAAATAAAGGGTTTAAACTAAGCCTTATACACTAGGCATACAATCAACAAGTTACTATAGTTACTTGACACTTGTTGACGGTATAAGCAGAGTTAGGCGGGAAAGTGCAACAAGCAACTAATCCACACTACATAGGGCTGTGGTGCTAGCTGACAAATCATTAACTCCACTCAATCTACTCTCAATCCACTCTCATCAGTAAGATGGAGGGGCTCATCAGTAAGATGGCGGCAGGTAGAGGCTGCGTGGTTCGATCGCTCCGCTTTTACATTATTATTTTAGTGTTGAAAACCGTTGTTAATTACAATAAAGTAGAACCACGTGTGCACGATATAGTTAGACATCGCCTAGTGTTCGGGTTGCCTCTGGAAAATGTGTTTGTGTCTTGTAAATGTGAAGTGTCGACATCCACCCTGTGCTACAGCGCGTTAGAGGACACGAGACTCTCGAGGATACGTTCATCCCCCGCGCTACCGGGAAGCTCGGGCCGGCCCGTAGCTCGGCTCCGCGCCCGCCTGAATGTGCCTACGTCTTCGTGCGGCGTTGCCATGCTCCTCATCGCGCTCGCGGGCATAGACATCCTATATAATTGGCTAGACCAGCAGTCGGTGGTCCACTTCCGGTACAATTAGAAGCCATCTTAAAATGACAGTTTACATGTTAATCAAATGGGAGCGATTTGTGGCCAAATAGTTCTCAAGATTGCCGCCAGGTTGACAGGTAAGCATACTAGCCTTTAACACCAAATGATTACTAAATTCTCTTATGCAATCACTTCGTATTGTTTCTTTTGTTTAATACCATGCTGCACAAGCTAAAACCATATCAAACAATGCAGTAAAATACTTTATTGCATTAAAAAAGCATAAATTAAAACACCAAATCGCCATCTTGAAATGGGCCGGTTGAGTCTTCAATTTGCTACGCTCGCGCCTGTGCGGAGGTATAGGAGACTGCTAATCTAGCCTACTATAGGGGTTTAATATCAATGCTCGCGGGCGATGTCCAGTTGAACCCAGGACCCCAGGGGATGGTTGACCACCAGAGAAACACACCGACCAACACCAACGGGAACACAACTCGGACACGTAAGTTTTGTCAAGTCTGCAAATCGCCGGGCAGAACAAACCAACTCTACCTCGAGTGTTGTGACTGTGGAACTTTTACTCACCGCACGTGCGCGAAAGTTCGTCCCGCAGAACACAGTCGCCTGTTAAAACAATCAGCTCAGTGGTCATGCTGGAACTGCTCTCTTTCAGGACTGTCAGACACGTACTTCTCGTGTGGTGATCAGGATTCGTTCAGTCTCCTTTGATAATTTCGGCGTTTCAGTGTTATCGTTCAACGCTCGTAGCCTGTTGTGCAGCAAGCGCAAAGTGGACACGGAAGCTTGGGTGATTACACACAACCCCTCTATTATCTGCGTCTCCGAAACATGGCTGGATGACTCGATCAACGACAACGAGATATTTAATGGAAATTACCGCATTTACCGAAAAGACCGAGCTGGTTCTAAACACGGTGGAGTTCTGATTGCTGTAGCGTCCTCGCTGTCACCGATTAGGCGAGATGACCTGGAGACCGACGATAGCGAGATAGTGTGGTTGGAAGTGAGTGTCCAAGACAAGAAACTGCTGGTAGCATCTGCGTACAGAGCTCCGAACTCAAGTGTCAAGTCAATGGACGATCTCATTCTCTCCCTAAATAATGCACAGACCACGCTAGCAGACAGCTCTACTATGTTGATATGTGGAGATTTCAATCTCGATGTGGAATGGTCAGCAGACGACCAAAGCTCCCTTCCTAGAAACCAATTAGCCTGTCGTTTCCTCACCGCATTCCAAGATCTGTACCTCACCCAGCTTGTCACCGAAGCTACGAGAATAACAGCAACCAGCCGGTCACTGATAGATCTCGTTCTTTGCAATAACCCTCCTATTGTTAGTTCGGTCAAGGTAATCCCCGGCGTCAGTGACCACCAAGCCGTCAAAACAACAATCAAATGGACCCAACCCGCTCAGAAGAATATAAACACCACTGTTCTCAACTACAACAAAGCGAACTGGGGTAAATTAAAGCACCTGTTATGGGAGAAATTACCAACTATCATCTCTGACAACACAAACATAGATGCATATTGGGTGAAATGGCGTGATTGTTTTTGGGAATGTGTCCACTCTGCCATCCCTAGTATTAAGATACGAGGGAAACGTCGCCCGCCCTGGATCACAGATGAATGTGTCAAGGTAATAAAGAAGAGAGACAAGTTGTACAAAAAATGGAAACAAAACACTAGTCAAGAAAATCTCTGTAAATATCAAGAAACCAAAAAACAGGCGAAACGAATAATAAGAAAATCTCATAATGAATACCTGTGGAATCTAGGAAAACAAAACAAAACGAAAGACTTGTGGAAATACATTTCCGGTAAACGTGGAAGCTTAGCCCCATCTAGCTTCACACACAATGGCAAAACAGTAAAAGACGCATCTGCGATCGCTGAAGCCTTCAGTGCACATTTTAAAAACACCTTTGTGACACCAACAGAACAAGAGCAAGGGGATCTGTTTGGCATTGCAGGTCGCGCCCCCTGTCAACAGTTGACGGACCTCTACGTGTGTGAAGCCGAGGTGCTCCACTGCCACCGGGGCCTAAAACCAGGTACAGCGCCGGGGCCCGACGGAATACCCACCAAAATACTACACCAATGCGCTGTTGCCGTTGCCCCATCACTCGCAAGTTTGTTCAACCTTTCACTGTGGGTAGGCGCTATACCGAGGGATTGGAAAACGGGTAATGTTGTACCTACTTTCAAATCCGGCCCCAAAGATAGCGTTTCGAACTATAGGCCTATAGTTCTAACATCAGCCCTATGCAAGATTCTGCAGAAAATTTTTTCCAAGCCTATCCTAGATCACCTACATAGAAACGGAATTGTAAATAACAAACAGCACGGCTTCCTACCGAGGCGATCCTGCACTACCATGCTGGCCAAAATGATAGAGGACTGGCAATTTCATTTGGACAAAAAGTCAGTCAAACAAATTGATGCTATTTCACTAGACCTAAGCAAGGCTTTTGACTTGGTGCCACATCAACGCCTGTTGAGAAAACTGAAACACTATGGCATACAAGGCAAACTCCTGCAGTGGTGTTCCTCCTTCCTAACAGGCAGAACCCAAAACGTCGTGTACAGCGGGCACAAATCAAATAGTGTACATGTTACTTCCGGAGTCCCACAGGGGTCTGTACTGGGGCCTCTGTTTTTCATAGTTTACATGATGGATTTGCCTTCATGCGTCACTGGACAGATTTCGATGTACGCCGATGACTGCACGCTATGTAACCCGATCAACAATGTAAATGACGCTGCCATCTTACAGATCGACCTTGATAACATCTCGCTCTGGTGCAAGGTAAACAAAATGCAAATTAATATCAACAAAAGTAATTACACCTGTTTCTCCCGTTCAACCCGTCCGATAAAAAACACTTACTCAATTAATAACGTCTTTCTAAAAAACTGCAAATCAACTAAACTGTTAGGAATAAATCTGTCGAATGACTTAAAATGGAACTTGCACACAGACCTCATCAGATCAAAATGCTCAAAATTGATCGGTTTTGTAAATAGAAATCTTCGAGACAGTAAGGTCGCTACTCGTAGGACAGCCTACATGGCACTAGTGAGGCCTATCCTCGTGTATGGAATCCCAGCGTGGCACCCAACAACAGTAAACAACATCAACAAACTCGAGGTCATACAAAATCGGGCGACCAAGATGATCCTGGGACACAAAACAGACCTCAACACTCAAGCACGACGGGAGAGCCTCCACATCCCCTCCATCCAAGGTTTTCTGCAACGCTGTGACATCGTCTTCCTTCGCGGCTGCATGAACGGTAAAATTGATTTGGAGGTGAGGCTGCAACTCGACTACAGGCCCGCTGAGCGTGGAAGGGGCCCACAGCAAGGCGTCTACCTCCGTGCATCCCGAGCCAGCACGCTCAGCTACCAACGCTCTGTGTACCATCGAGCCAGCAGCCTATGGAACTTGCTCCCCAGTGAAATCAAAATTTTGCCATCCAAGAATTTTTACAAAGCTATAAACAGACTGTACACCTAAACCTAAAGCCGAACATAAAGACAACCCCGCATGATAATGGACATGATTCAGGAATACGATCGGACATGTTAGCATGATTAACTCTAAGGCCCCCATAGCTCTCATCAATCACCCCATACTCATCTCACCTGTTATCTCATAATCATCACTTATTTAAGATCATTCCACAAATCAATTTTTGATTTTTAGTTTTTTAATTTAGTATTAATTTATATAATTATGTTACTTTCTTTAAACTTATCATTAATCTCTACTTTTAGTTTAATTTTATATGGATGCAGGACACCTATCTAGGTGGATGGGATGTCGTCCCGCTTCTTGCATTCCTTTCTTCATGAGGCCAATACAATCTGCATGCATTATGTGTATTGTGTATATGTACCATGTCTTATGATGATGAATAAATAATAATAATAATAATAAACAAAAATGTTAATCTACAAGGGAACCTCATAACTGACGCTGCAAAAGAGTTACGTCTCTCAGAAAAGACCCTACACAAGAGACATTATGATGAACTACACAAAGATCACGTAGAACAATGAGGAACTATTTGGAGAAACAGAAGGTTTTATGATGGCTATTCAAGACAGAGTGATTGCGACGAACAATTATAAAAAATACATAATACAAGATGCGACAGTAAACGATCAATGTAGAAAATGTAGTGCAAGGGGTGAAACAATCGAACACATCATATCCGGGTGCCAGTCACTATGACAAACAGATTACCTCTACAGACATAACCAAGTAGCTAACATTATTCATCAAAAACTAGCAATCAA
Source organism: Sweltsa coloradensis (assembly GCA_024449915.1). NCBI lineage: Eukaryota > Metazoa > Arthropoda > Insecta > Plecoptera > Chloroperlidae > Sweltsa > Sweltsa coloradensis. Next base: position 4,610 of record JAMZAV010011409.1, on the reverse strand, counting down.
GTACAACTTCATTGACACACACACACCGTACTACAAATACAAACCAGAGAAAGTACTAGATAGTAAAGATTACAAATTATATTACGACCGCACAGTTATAACAGACCAAACGATACATCACAACAGACCGGATTTAATAATAATTGACAAGAAGAAACAAAAAACTACCCTTATCGACGTTGCTATCCCAATGTGCCATAACGTCGAGACCACGTGGAAGGAAAAAATTGACAAGTATAGTGAACTTGCAATTGAGATCAAGAAGATGTGGAAACAGAAAAAGGTCAATACAATCCCATTCATTATATCAGCCAACGGCATCATACCGAAGAAGCTAAATGAAAGCATTACACAACTAGATCTTCAACCCAATGTATACATCGAGACTCAAAAGGCAGTAATACTCAACACGTGTAGAATAGTTCGTAAATTTCTAAACTAAGAATGATACTTCGAGATTCCGAGACAGCTTCCATCCTGACATGGTTTTCGTGGTTTCCTATAGTCCGAAGAGCAAATGCTAGGATGGCGACGAGAAATCGGCCACGACCGTACACAGCAGAAAGAAAACATCATCTACAAACAATATTATAAATGACTTATTTTAGTTAGAGTTAAGACAAAGTAATAATGTATGTAATAGGTACACATGGAAGTACTTGACGTAAGTCCGTACAACATGTTAGCTCCGGTTTTAACCGAGTTTGTATGAAATACATCCAATAAAATAATAATAATAATAATAATAATAATAATAATAATAATAATAATAATAATAATAATAATAATAATAATAATAATAATAATAATAATAATAATAATAATAATAATAATAATAATAATAATAATAATAATAATAATAATAATTAACACAATTAACTGGTCGGGACATTTCGCCGCGTCGATTCTGCTTTTATTGCGCCCATAGTAAAACTGATTCAAGACAACTCCAACCCTGGCCGTATCGTAAATAAACGCATTATCCCCGAGATCTTACTCCCGGTTTCGAATGCAGGCCTTCTCGTCTTCCCTGTCCCGGAAATGGATCAGCCCCAAGAAAGTGGAGTTCGACGGAGTGATCGGATACGCACCAGAAATTCTCAAATGTGAGGTTGATCTGGTTCTGGTTGTGAAAAAGACTTCATTAGAATGTAATGCAATTTTATAGAAGGCGGAGCCTGATCATGGTAACTGTTTGTTTTGTTGTTGTTATTTTGTTTTTCTATGGGAAGCCTTGTCTTGGCTTATATTTTTGTAAGTTTTTAATTTTATTTCTTGTTTTCTGAGGATAGCCCACACAGTTGGGCTGAAACGTCAAACGCAATAAAAGCAGAATCGACGCGGCGAAATGTCCCGACCAGTTAATTGTGTTAATTATTTACCGGGCCGCGAAAGCCTTAAATTTGAAAAAAAAAATAAAAAAATAATAATAATAATTATTATAATAATAATAATAATAATAATAATAAATAATAATAATAATAATAATAATAATAATAATAATAATAATAATAATAATAATAATAATAATAATAATAATAATAATAACAATAATAATAATAATGATAATAATTAATTTAAAAAAAAGTGACACATGAGTGGCACAACTCGTTAAAGTGAGCTCGCTTGACATAAAATCCTTTCAATGTGGTATTTATACAGAAGTTTGTGATTATACAGAAATAGTTTATAGGTAGTTTCGACAGTTTTCTATACGTGGTATCGTTAGTGGGTAAGTACCTGCACGTTTGATACAAGATTTTGTACATTTAAAAACTATTTTAATATGACATTTGAGGCACCATTAGGACTAATTAAAATGGCGAATCCATGGTAACGCTACATCAAGTGCTTTGTTAGAAGATATTACATTGCCGAATGGGGTAACTTGGTGTTGATGTTGTTAAAATCTTTGGAAGAGCGGAAACACGGTTACCCTAAAGATTAAAAATCAAATATCTTTAAGAACAAATCCAAGGATGTTAGAAAGAAGTTGAAAATATTGTAGATCGAAATATGGCACAGCCAATGGATGGTTTACCTGTCAATGTGCAGTTAACCACCAATGCTTGTAAACCACGATTACGTATTAAATGGACAATACCGATGAATTCCAGTATAATACGTAATTATCTGAGGATTACACGCCTAGAATCGAAAACAACGGGATACAGATTTGTATTACATCGATCATTTATAGAAGACTTCCCTGAATTGTTGCCACAGAACAACGAATAGCAGATCAACGAAGGGTTATTCTTAAAAATAACCTTATACCGAACAACATAATACAACAAATTAGACAGGAAGAGGCTGAAGAATTGCATTTATCTATAAATGGCAAAGAAATTATTGAGAACCGCGACCACGATGACAATAATGGAGATGATGTAGATTCTTTGGAAAACTCTCAAAATGAAGTCCAGACACAGATAGAACCACACATAGAACCACAAATACCCCAACGACTCTTGATTTAGCCCACTCAGAATGTGATGAGTACATTGCAGAAAGAACTCCAACTGAAATTTTATGACGCCACATAAAAGTTTGCAGTAATGTGTCCTACAGAAAGACCACAATTACCAACAATTAGAAATTCATTAAATAATAATACCATGGTCAACCAAATAAATAATGTGTAAGAAGAAAAATGGGAACAAAATATTGAATCTAACTTTGAGACATTACACACATATGTTTACTGTGGCGCGGTTGCAGTAATATGGCAATTGGGAATGAAGTTAAGAGAAACTACTGATGACACTGTAAGAGGAGCAAGGAAAAAGCCGAAGTGGGAACAAAGGTTAGTGGCCAGAATTGAGAGTCTAAGAAGAGATCTTGGACGCTTAACACAATACTCTTATGGAAGTTGTTTGTTTGGAAGTTGGTGATTCGCAACTGAAACTACAGGTAACTGAAATTTTTTAGAAAGAGGGACTGTTAGTAAAGTGCTACCCTGGTATCAGACCAGGGCAAATAGCAAACATGCTGAAGAATGACATGACGACCTTGAAGCCCCCACAGGCAATGCTTCTGCATGTGGGAACAAATTGTATCAAGGCAAGAGGAGGAAATTATCAAGTGCTAATGGAAACGAGAGAAATGGCGAAGAAACTGCAGGAGAACTGGAAATGTGATATTATAATTAGTGGCGTACTACGAAGAATGGACATAGACGAGTCACAAATTAAAGAACTGAATGGTGCCATGAAAAGTGAATGTGTTAACCTAGGGGTATCGTTTTTCGACCCGAATTACACTATTGGGTATAGAGACCTTGCGTGGGATGGTCTACACTTAAATACCAAGGGAGAGAGAGGTTTGGGACACTAGTAAGAAATGCAACTAGGGCATGGAAGTCGGAAAACTTGTGAGGAAGCTGGTGGATAAAGAAAACAATGGGTATGTGGTTATGTGGAACACTATGGATAGGGAAAAATATAGGGAATTTCATTGGAAGGGAAGAAGTCCCAAAAACATCATCAAAAGTGAAAGGAAGACCTGTTTAAACGGGGATACGGGAACCATAAGGCTATTACTTATGAATACCAGAAGTATTAACAATAAACATGATCAATTTTGGACAATGGTTGAACTATACGATGCAGATGTGATAGTTGCCACTGAGACTTGGCTTGATGATACCATCTTAGATGGGGAACTGGGGCTTAAGGGGTACAACTTGTTCAGGAGAGACAGAAATAGACACGGTGGAGGAATACTTGTAGCATGCAAAGTTGAGTTAAAAGGTAGAATTGTCTGGACAGAAGAGAAGTGCGAGTTAATGGGAGTTACGATCACTAGTGGAGGGGTTGACACCGTAATCATTGCAGTCTACATACCACCGGGCAATGTGGATATTGAAACCTTGGAGCTACTGAAAGGTAGAATAGATGGGGTTAAAAGAATGTTCATTGCAGGGGACCTTAACCTGCCAAGGATTACATGGAAAGGGGGGGGGGGGATGAAAACCAGGGAGGAAGGGAACAAAGATGGGCAAATGGAGTAATAAATGAGGGTTTTACCCAGATAGTCCAGGAACCCACTAGAATAACTGACATAGGAGGAAACATCCTAGACGTTATACTGATAAGAGACGAGGAATCATGGGAGGACTGTGAGATAGTAGAAGGACTAAGTGATCACAAGGCGATCATAGCCACGATAGGGATAGGGAAAGATGAAATGGAGGGGAAGGACAATGCTGCAATCTCTTGGCAGTATAGGAAAGCGGAAGTTGATAGTATAAGGGGCTTTATGAAGGAATCTTTTAAGGAATGGAAGGAAACCGAAGGAAATGTTAACGACAAGTGGAACATGTTTGTTACTCTATGTAATAAAGCAAGGGATAACTGGGTACCCCATAAAACATGTAAAAAGAATGCAGACCCTCCGTATTATATAACATTGAGATAAGGGCCCTAAAGAGAAAGGGGAGGAGAGCCTACAATAGATACAAAGTACATAGATTAGAGGATGACAAAACTGAACTTAAGGGGAATCCCTAGACCCAAATATGATTTCTTAAGAATGCAGTAAAGACGTCTGAAAAGTAAGTAGAATGTAAGAGGGCTTTAATAAAAGAGCGGATTATTATTTTTTTTTTT
>JAMZAV010011408.1:0-20074 GCA_024449915.1 Sweltsa coloradensis | reverse complement strand
CCTTTCTCTCCCCTTCTCTCTTGTCGAGCAGTGTCCGACAAAGTGGGAGATTTTTTACTTTTTACTCCTCAACTTTCCAGACCTGACTTTTAGAAATGGTGGAAGTGCCGGGTAGACTAAAGTAAATTCGTCCTGACTTTTAGAAATGGTGGAGGTGCCGGATAGCTAAAGATAATTCGGTCTGACTTTTAGAAATGGTGGAGGTGCCGGGTTGACTAAAGATTATTCGGTCTGACTTTTAGAAATGGTGGAAGTGCCGGGTAGACTAAAGTAAATTCGTCCTGACTTTTAGAAATGGTGGAGCAATAGAAAACAAACAATAAAACGTAAAAGTATGCGTCCAAGAACAAAGAAGTTCACGTCAAAGAAGTTGAAAAGAAGAACTGTGAATTGTGAAAAAAAGAATTGTGTGGCTCGTTGGTCGTGTTGTTGGCGTATCTGCTTCCAATGCAGAAGGTCCAGGGTTCGATTCCCGCCAAAGTCAGAAGTTTTTTAACTTTTGATTTGGACTTAAGTCCATCAGTTAGTGTCTTAGGAATTTGTAAACGGTGACTTTGGAGCCGTCCTAGCAACGAAGCACATAATAAATTCAGAGTTGTTCTGAATCGGCCTTGTTGATTCTGGCGTTGATTCGTGGGTGTTCGCACTGTCCATACCACTGTTTGCTATATTTCCTATTAAAAAAATATCGATCTTTGGTTGGTTATCGCTCACTCGTCGATTGCGTCGGGGCTTACATGGTTGGCTTGGTCGCTTTGATTTACTGTCCCCCACTGAAAATCAGTTATATAACTGAGTGGGTGGACTCCAAATACAATTTATTTATACTAGAAAAACGCTAAAGTCCCGCCGCGTTGATGGATGAGCTTTTTTTAAGTATTTAGTTTGCGTGGGATATCTTTACTTTTGTAAGTGTTTTGCTTTGTGCCTATGCATTGTAGGTGATTGTTGTCAAGTTTCTATTGTTACTTGTCAAATGTTATTATTTACTGTAAAAAAACTTATATTAAAAGCTTTATTTCTATGGATTCTGGCCAACTTTTTCAACTTTGTTTTTTCAAAGGGTACTACATCACCGTAACCTTAATGTCCATGTATAATATGAACGTTGTAGCCCCACCCGTTTGGTCATAATCGGCCCAAATGGTACGAAAATATCGCACTAAACCGTAAAAAACATATTAAAAGCTCTATTTCTATGGATTCTGGCTCATTTTTCCAACTTTTTCTTTCAAAAGGTATTACATGACCATAACCTTATTGTCCATGTATAATATGAACGTTGTAGCCCCACCCGTTTGGTCAGAATCGGCCCAAATGACACGAAAATATCGCACTAAAAATCGAAAAAAATCGTAAAAGTACGATATTCATGAGAAATATTTCGTCGATTGTACCCAAAAACAATACACTTCTAAGTTTAGAGATTTCGAAGGTCCCCTATAATTTTCATCAAGATCGCTTATGCCGTTTGCCCGGAATCCTGCTAACAAACAGACAAAAATACAAAAAAAAAAACAAAACATTGGAGCTAAATTTTTTGGGGGGTCAGTGAAATTGAAGTCTTCGCTTCGCTCATCCAATTATTTTATTTATAACTGACGCGCATCATTGCCCTGGATGGGTGAGAACAATACGTGTACGTTTTTCATGCATTTGTTAACTGTTCATAACCATCTCTTTTTCATCCTTTTTTATCATTCGCCATTTAATGTATTAATAAGTAGGTAGGATCTAAGCAATAGTATACTAACGTGCTGCATATAACTTGTAATTTTAAATAAAACCATATGTATTGAGTTGAATGTTACTAAAAACTATAACACATTATAATAACTGTATGTTCATTATAATATCTATGTACAGATTGAGCGGATATAAATTGTTTTCACCTTTCACTTTCAGCCGTGTTCAAAAGCATATACGCAACGAGTGTCCACTTTGCAAAGCAGAGTGTCTTGAAATGGTGGCTTGGACCGAAACTAATAGTGTTCTTATACAACCCGAAAGACGTTCAGGTAAGATGTGGTGTTTATTCTGATTTAACTTTATCCTGTCTGGGCCCGAGGTAGAATTGTCCCAGAGCATGGCTCTGCTAATCGTAAAGGCGGTTCAAGAGAAAAACTCCATCTCGCAAACATCAGCTAGAGGGGAGTATATTCGTCTTCGGGGATCTGTCCCCCTTTCCTTGACGACCTTCCCGACGGCGACGACCATGACAACACGAACGAGGACAAATACAATGATGACCGCGACGTGAGAATTCCTCCTCTTTCTTTCTGCTAAATCAAAAGTTATTTTAATTTATTATTTTGGAACAGACAGATGAATTCCGTTAATGCAAATCGAATATATATATATATATATATACATTACAAATTAAACTATGCGTTAAAAGATCAGTTAATTCACATCAAAACGCCAATGAATAACTGTGTTCGGAAAATAAAGCCAAATATCACTAATACAAAAGCTGGTCAAAATTAAAAGACAGACAAGCCTTTCACATTGCTCAAATGTATAAAAATCCATAAAAAGGGACATCCCAATGTACCTTCCTTACAGTCACTCTATACGTCCCGTTTGACTGTTTTCAAACTAAGCATTTGTGCATTGAATTTCCAACTATTATTTTTGGATAATGTCGCGGTTCTCATTTCGTGGTCGTCATCGTCTTTGTCATCGTTCGTATAGTCATGGTCGGCGTCATCGGGGAGGTCGTCAAAGGAAGGGAAGGGGTCTCCGACGAAGACCGCTAGAGCTCGCCTCTAGTTTCCGGGGATAATATACTCCCTTAAACTCTAGCTGATGTTTGCGAGATGGACTTTGTCTCTTTCCACGCCTCTTACGATTAGCAAAGCCATGCTCTGGGCCAAATTCTACCCCGGGCCCAGAACCTGCTGGATTGAAAACTTACCTGGCTCTTAGCGTATGTAGGTTATATATGTTTATGACTGACAATGATACTGACCAAGTGAATTGTCTTCCAGCTGGTTCTCGGCAGTAACACACTCATCGATAAATCCGACGATTACGAGTTATTCCATCCTTGGCTTGGTCAAGGACTTCTCACAAGCTCAGGTGAGCCAAGTAGAAATTTAGTAGAGTCATGTATTTCAAAGTCAAACAAAACAAAACAGACCAAGAATTTAGAGAGCTTTAAATTGGTGGCTGCATAGCTCAGTTGGTAAGAGCATGGCCCGGAAAGCCAAGGTCCCGGGTTCAAACCACGGTGTAGTCACTTTTTAATTTCTGTGTAAAGTACTAATATATATATATATATATAATAATATAATAATAATATATATATATATATATATATATGTTAGTACTTTAGATAGAAATTAAAAAAGTGACTACACCGGGGTTTGAACCCGGGACCTTAGCTTACCGGGCTATGCTCTTACCAACTGAGCTATGCGGCCACCAATTTTAAAACTATCTAATTTTTGGGTCTGTTTTGTACATTGTTAATAACGTGTGTAGAGCAGATTGCACTGCTATTAGACTACATACGAAATTGACTTGGAGAAATAAACCATCTCTGTAACCCTAGAGTTGGGAAATATGATGTTTTACCTTGGCTTTATAGTAGGCGACTATGACGCTGTTATGTTAGTACTTTAGATAGAAATTAAAAAAGTGAATTAAAGTCACTTTTTAATTTCTATCTAAAGTACTAACATAACAGCGTCATAGTCGCCTACTATAAAGCCAAGGTAAAAAATATATATATATATATATATATATATATATAAGTAGAAGTAAGGTTTTGTTTGTTTTTTATATTGTTTTATGTTTTAAATTTCCTTGAAGATGGGCAGGGACACAGATACTGCCCGAAACGTTGGAACTAATAATAAAACCACACGGACTATCCGAAAATACAATGTCTGCATATATATATGTGTTCGCGCGATTTCCCGGCGCTATTGTGGTAGTTATATTTTTCTCTTAGCTATTGGTATTTCTTGTTTCGTATTCATAAGTTGCACATATTGTTATCACCTGTTTGAATTTCTGCCTATCATACGTCATTTCCTGGTTTTCTCGCGTTCGACTTATGCAAGCATCTTGTCAATGCAGTTCACCTCTCGCCTTCACTCGATGAAGTGCAAAGTTCGTTTTCGTCTCAACTTTTCTCGCTCGCACCTCGCAACGCACGTGTCCGCTCTCCGGACATTGCACTCACTGTACGTATTCAAGTGTGTAGCCGCCTGCCGCGTCCGTCTTGGAATACAACGACGGATTTCCGAGCTGCAGTCCTTGGTTCGACTTGCCTTCCAGGCATTCTCTAACTTCCTACTCACCATCCAAACTCGAGTTGTTTTCTCCCTTTTTCTCTCGCGGTGGGCTTAACATCCCGCCCATCGTACTTCCCTCTGCACTGCCTCCTTCAGCCTACGTCAAGATTGGGGGTAATTTTCAGATCAAAAATATATACAGTCCATTATTCTCGGAGTTGAGCACCTCGGCTCGAACACATGGTCCTCCGCAGCCGGATGCTCCGGTGATTTTCCGCATTTTTCGCCAATAGTTTCTCATTCAAGGTTAGTCCTTGTTGGTCTTTCGCACTACACACACGGTGTTGAGTGTTGTAGTTTTCCGCTCTCGTGTTTCTGTTGATTGCGCTATTCAGTGTAATTGTCTCTTACGTTGTTTCCTCTTATTGTTGATACTTGTAATCTCCGTTCATCATGGAAGAGTTGCAAGCTCAGCAGAAAAAGTTAGTTGCTCGACGCGAGTTTATATTCGCGTCCGTTCAGCGAACGTACAATGCGTTCGAAAAAATAAAACCCGATCAAGTTGAGTCATTTAGGCCCCGTTTTGATAATTTGTCTCAATTGGAATCTGATTTCCGCGAAATCCAAATTTTCTATTGCCGAACTCAACACCCAAGTAGTTCTTCCCGCTAAATCGATCGAAATAGACAAAGTTCAAGACAGTTTTGAAACGCTTTCTTTGCTTGTAATTTTTCGTTATACTACGGTTGATAAATTAAATCAGCGCCCTGTTGTGACTCAACCTGGTCCTCTGTCCGCCTCAGTTCAACCATATCTTGCATTGCCAGTCATAGATCTTCCCAAGTTCAAAGGAGACATTTGCAAATGGCCCGAATTCTATTCTCTTTTCAAATCTCTGATCGATGATAATAAATCATTAAGTAATGTTCAAAAGTTACACTATTTAACAACTTCATTGTCTGAAACTCCATTGGCCCTCATCTCAGAGTTTCAAATAACTGAAGAAAATTACCCCCTCGCTCTGAACACTCTCATCTCTCGTTATCAAAACAAGCGATTACTAGGGAGTTTGTATGTCCACAAGATTTTAGATTTTGTTCCTCTAAAAACGTCATCCTATGACGGTCTTCAAGCGTTTCTAAAAACACATCGCCACTCTGTCGAATCTCTGAAAGCTCTGAATATTCCCGATTTAGGTGATTTCTTATTGTTATGTTTGGCATTAGCTAATCTCGATGCGTCATCTCGCAAGGCTTTTGAAAACAGACAAACATCTAATTCAACTCCCGATTACAAATCGCTAATCGATTTTCTCGAAGACCAATCTAGAACGATGGAGTTATGTGCTGTCGGGAAAAGTTCTGTTACTACCGTCAAAAGTTCTCTCCCTTCAAAGCGAATCAACACCTTGTTAGTGTCGTCACCTGCCTCGAACAACAGTGTGCAGCGAGTACCCACTAACTCATCTCGTAATCACTCTCATTCAACTGTGTCCGCTTGTCGGGTATGTAAGGCTTCTCATACATTGTACCGGTGCAATGTTTTCCGTGGTTTAACCATAGACCAACGTTATGACACGCTGCGCCAATTAAAACGCTGTTTTAATTGTATGGGTGCACATCTGCGCTCCCAATGCACTTCCACGAAATCATGTTCTGTGTGTCAAAGCTCTAAACATCATTCTATGTTACATTCTGAATCCGCTCCGTCTCTCGCTGACGATACTCCTGTCACCGAGCAAGGTCCTTCAGCGCCCCAGACTCTGTCATGTCAAGTCCAGGCTTCGAGCCCCACTCATCAAACTGTCATACTAGGCACCGTTCGCGCACTCATTAGTGACGCGCACGGGATCATGCAACCCTTTCGCGCGGTTGTTTGACTCCGGGTCACAAATCTCTGCTATCACTAAGTCGTTAGGGGCAACGTTTGGGCTTGAAAGTCAATCCAGCCCCCGCCCAACTGTCCGGTGTCGGACAAACTAATACTCGCGTGCATGGTATTGTGCAATGCGTTTTAGCTTCTCGGCTCTCTGGGCAACCCTCTATGCATGTCAATGCACACGTTCTCTCAACTATTGCCGGCAATTTGCCTACATCCTCCGTGTCCACTGACGTCATAGAGCGCTATCATGACCTTGACCTCGCTGACGATCGCTTCAATGTACCAGGGCCCATTGATTTCCTCATTGGTGCCGATCTCTACTCAGACATTCTCTGTAAAACCGGACACACGATCGTAGGCAGCAATCCTGCCGCACTCAAAACGGTTTTTGGTTGGGTAATCTTAGGTCCGGTCCACGCTACTCAACCAGCACCTGAGTCATCCTACTCATTTCTCGCTGTGACAAGCTCCCCGTTGGGAACATACTCTCCGTCTCTTCTGGGAAACAGAAGAAGTCAGTCGACCTCCCTCTCTGGACCCAATGGATTCGCTCGTTGAAGAGCACTTCATTAAAACTCATTCTCGCGACCCCTCTGGCCGCTACTCGGTCGCTCTACCATTCAAGCCTGATTGCGTCATGCCAGGCTACAATCGTGACGTCGCGCTCAAGACTTTTGTCATTTAGAGCGTCGTCTGAAGCGTGATCCTCCACTTCATGACTCATATCATGAGTTCATGAGTGATTACGCTCGTTCACTGCACATGCAGCCTCCTCTCTCGACCTGCGGAGTACATAATCCCGCATCATTGTGTACACAAGGTCACAAGCTCTACCACTAAACTGCGAGTGGTATTCAACCGCCTCCTCCCCTGATAAAGTGGAGTCGCTCTCAACCACGTCCTGCTGAGTGGTCCTAAGCTTCAAAGTGACCTTCCCACTGTTCTAACCACTTTTCGCACTTATCCTGTAGCTTTGTGCGCGGACGTGAGACAGATGTACCGTCAAATCCTTGTGCACCAGGACGATCGTGCTTTTCAGCACATATTCTGGCGTCCTGAGCCCTACTCTCCTGTCATTGAGTACGAGCTCAATACAGTGACCTACGGTCTCACGCCCTCTGCCTTCCAGGCCCAACGAGTGTTGCAGCAACTGGTCGTGGACGAAGGTGCTAAGTTTCCTCTCGCTTCACGCGCCCTTACTTCAAACATCTACATAGATGACGTAGTTTCAGGCGCCAGTGACCTTGACGAAGCCCTCGTGCTTCGTGCTGAGTTGCAGTCACTCACTCAGTGTGCAGGCGTCGAGCTACGCAAGTGGGCTAGCAATGTTCCTGACGCTCTTAGCTCCCTCCCCAAGGACCATCTAGAAACTCCCCTGGTCTTCTCCAACGACGAACAAACTTTGAAAATTCTCGGTCTGTTGTGGACCCTCGTTCCGATTGCTTCAGCTTCCACACTCTGCCCTTTGTAGGTTGCGTCACCAAACGGTCCATACTCTCCTACATAGCGCGCATATTCGACCCACTCGGGTTTCTCACCCCCTTTCGTCTCCTGGATGAAGGTGTTCATGCAGAATCTCTGGCTCTTGCGCGTGGAGTGGGATGAATCACTCTCGGAATCACTCTCTCAGACTTGGCTCACTGCCATTGAAAGCGTGCCCAAGTTGAGTGATGTTCATGCTCCGCGTCTCCTTGTCATGAACGATGCCACATACCGGCTTGTAGGGTTTTGCGACGCCCTCCGAGAAGGCCTATGCTGCTACTCTTTACTTGCACGTTGAGACGTGCTCGCAATCTCACGTCAGATTGTTGAGAGCCAGGAGCAAGGTCGCGCCGTCAAGCTGCTCTCTGTGCCAAGTTGGAACTCAGTGGAGCATTGTTATTGTCTAGGGTGCTTAAAGACACCCTACCCGCTCTCAAGCCCTTGCACATAGAAACAGTGTTGCTATACACTGACTCCACTATCGTGCTCGCTTGGCTCAGTACCCCCCCGCACCAGCTGAAGACATTCGTCGCCAATCGGGTAGTCGAAATACTCGAGACCACTTCTCCCCTGAATTGGGCTCATGTTAGTTCTGAAGAGAACCCTGCCGATTGCGCCTCTCGGGGTGCTGCTCCCCTGGACCTGTTGAACCACCCCATATGGTTCTCTGGTTCCCCCTTCATGCGCTCTCCCCCCTCCACGTGGTCTCGCTCGGTCCCTTCGGTTGAACCCAGCCACGACTTGCCCGAGTTGAAAGCGTCTCCCACGGTGCTGATAACTCATGATCCCGTCATTGATCCTCTGCTTGTCAAACTGCAGAGTTTCTCCTCGCTCTTGAAAGCCAAGCGCGTGTTCGGTCACGTGGTACGCTTTTCCCGCATCTTGCTTGCTCGTCGAAGTAACCTTGCACCCCCCTCTGGTCCTCTGCTCCCGTCCGATCTTGAGGACGCGATGCGCCTGTTCGTGCGCATCACTCAGCAGCAGTACTTCGCTGATGAGCTCAAGCAACTGGCTAAACACTCGTTCGTGACCCCCCGCATCGCCACCCTCAAGCCTTCATTGACTCCCGTTTGGGTTTGTCAGGGTGGGCGGCAGGCTTCATTATTCTTCTCTCCCCGAAGAAGCTCGTCATCCCCTCTTGCTTCCCAAGGAAGCGCATTTGTCCGCGCTCTTGTGTGATGCCTTCCATCTCTCCTCCTTGCACTCTGGCCCCCGCACTGTGCAAGCTCTCATTTAGCAGATGTATTGGATTATCTCTCTGCGTGGTTTGTTACGGCAACGCATTCGTCGCTGCTTAACCTGTTTCAAATTCCGCGCCAAGCCTAATCAGCCAATTATGGCCAATCTGCCTGAATCTCGCGTTAAGCCTTCGCGTGCGTTCCTCCACGTGGGCACAGACTACGCTGGCCCATTCTCAGTGAAGACGAGTCCTCGTCGTAATGCCTCCATCGTCCCAAAAGGGTACTTATGTCTCTTCGTCTGCATGGCCACCAAAGCTGTGCACCTTGAGCTGGTCTCTGACCTGTCCACTGAAGCTTTCCTGGCCTGTCTTGATCGGTTTCTCGCCCGGCGTGGGCTCCCAGCTCACATTTACTCCGACTGTGGCCGTAACTACGTAGGTGCTGCTCGCTCGCTCCGCGAGATCTACGATTCTCTCACGGCAGCTGAGACCGCCATCGCGGACAAGCTTGCACTACGTAATGTTAGGTGGCATTTCAACCCCCCTTACGCTCCTAATTTCGGAGGACTTTGGGAAGCCGGGGTAAAATCCGCCAAGTTACTCCTGCATCGTCTAATTAAGGACTCCGCCCTTAATTTCGAGGAGTACTCCACCCTGTTTTCACGCATCGAAGCCGTGTTGAATAGTCGTCCGCTTTGTGCCACTTCGTTCGACCCCCTGGATGGCCCAGATTACCTCTCTCCCGCACATTTGTTGATCGGCACCTCGCTTCTCGCACCTCCCGAGGTTGCTGTCGTCGAGAATGCCTCTCACCTCTCTCGTTGGCTTCAAGTCCGTCAACTGCATCAAAGCTTTTGGACACGTTGGTCCTCTGAGTATCTGCACACGCAGATGCAGTGTGGGAAGTGGTGCGCGCGTGCCCGAACCTCAAGGTCGGTGACGTGGTCTTCGTGTTGGAACCCGCTACCACTCCTTTGTCTTGGCCTATTGGCCGGGTGGTACAAGTGTGCCCTGGCAAAGACAACGTCATCAGAGTGGCGTCCGTTCGGACTCCCAAAGGAGTGTTTACCCGTCCGGTGAACAAGTTGGTGATCCTCCCTCCTTCTTAGTTATTCGTTTTGGCTCGGTCTTATAGTTGTAGTTCTTAGTTATTTCTCTTGGTCCTATCTAAAATATCCATTTTAGGTGGGCGGTTATGTTCGCGCGATTTCCCGGCGCTATTGTGGTAGTTATATTTTTCTCTTAGCTATTGGTATTTCTTGTTTCGTATTCATAAGTTGCACATATTGTTATCACCTGTTTGAATTTCTGCCTATCAGACGTCATTTCCTGGTTTTCTCGCGTTCGACTTATGCAAGCATCTTGTCAATGCAGTTCGCCTCTCGCCTTCACTCGATGAAGTGCAAAGTTCGTTTTCGTCTCAACTTTTCTCGCTCGCACCTCGCAACGCACGTGTCCGCTCTCCGGACATTGCACTCACTGTACGTATTCAAGTGTGTAGCCGCCTGCCGCGTCCGTCTTGGAATACAACGACGGATTTCCGAGCTGCAGTCCTTGGTTCGACTTGCCTTCCAGGCATTCTCTAACTTCCTACTCACCATCCAAACTCGAGTTTCTTTCTCCCTGTTTTCTCTCGCGGTGGGCTTAACATCCCGCCCATCGTACTTACCTCTGCACTGCCTCCTTCAGCCTACGTCAAGATTCGGGGTAAGTTCAGATCAAAAATATATACAGTCCATTATTCTCGGAGTTGAGCACCTCGGCTCGAACAATATGTTATATTGCAGACTTTCACGGATTGAATATGCACACATTGTATTTTCGGGTAGTCCGTGTGGTTTTATTTTTATTTATTCCAACGTTTCGGGTAGTTCTCCCTGCCCATCTTCAAGGAAATTAAACATAAAACAATATAAAAAACAAACAAAACCTTACTTCATAACAAACACTGCAACTAGATACAAAGACAAAAACTAAATAGCTTAGAAAACATAGGTAGGGCCTACTCATGACAAATTATACAACCATGTGAAGCCATCAACATTATCCTATTACTGTTTAGATGACCTCAGCGTCCGAGTAGATGGCTCAAGGGGTTCTGAGGTCATCTAAACAGAAATAGGATAATGTTGATGGCTTCACATGGTTGTATAATTTGTCATGAGTAGGCCCTACCTATGTTTTCTAAGCTATTTAGTTTTTCTCTATGTATCTAGTTGCAGTGTTTGTTATGAAGTAAGGTTTTGTTTGTCTTTTATATTGTTTTATGTTTAATTTCCTTGAAGATGGGCAGGGAGAACTACCCGAAACGTTGGAATTAATAAAAATAAAACAACACGGACTACCCGAAAATACAATGTGTGCATATATATATATAAATATATATATATTTATATATGGATTGTTGTAGGTTTTCGCGGTCCGTCATAGGATAAAAACAAGGATCTTGGGTAAAATCGCGACGAAAATTTTTTCGAAAATTTTCGACGCGGTTTTACCCAAGATCCTTGTTTTTATCATATATATATATAAATATATACATAATAACATACAAATTTTAAAAGACATAATATTTACCTCCATTATGTCTAACCTGTTTTTCGAAATTTCCCCAAACTACTCTAAATGACTAACGCTTATTCTTAAATACTTTATTGATTAACACTAAATGCGGTTATTCGAACAGTCCACATTTGCAAACATTTACTTTGCCATTTATAATTTTTTTTCAATAATAATTGTATTTATATTATTTATTTTTATCATTTATTAAAATAATTATTGGATGAGCAAAGCGAAGACTTCAATATCACTGACCCCTCAAAAAAATTAGCTCCAATGTTCTTTGTTTTTTGTTTGTTTTTTTGTCTGTTTGTTCGCTCTCTACCTATTTTGTTGTGTTTTTTTTCTTTTTCTGTTTGTTCGGTCTTTACCAGGAACCCGGCATACGCGATCTTGATGAAAATTGGAGGGGACCTTCGAAATCTCTGAACTTAGAGCTGTATTTATTTGGGTTCGATCGAAGAAATGTTTCTCATGAATATCGTACTTTTACGATTTTTTTTCGATTTTTAGAGCGATATTTTCGTGACATTTGGGCCGATTCTGACCAAACGGGTTGGGGCTACAACGTTATTTTACATGTACATCAAGGTAATGGTTATGTGTTGCTTTATGAAAGAAAAAGTTGAAAAAGTTAGCCAGAATCCATAGAATAAAGGTTTTAATATGAGTTTTATGAGGTTCATAATAACAATTAACAAGTAACAATAGAAACTTGACAACAATCACCTACAATGCGTTCCAAAAAGCTCTTGCATTGTAAAGAGACCCCACGCAAACTAAAAACTTACAAAAAAGCTCATCCATGAACGAGACTAGAAAAAGCGTTTGCGAAGCTTCCTAGTTGGATGAGCGAAGCGAAGACTTCAATTTCACAGACCCCCCAAAAAAATTAATTAGCTCGGGTGTTTTTGTTTTGTTTGTTTTTTGTTTGTAGATTTTGTCTGTTTGTTCGCTGTCTACCGGGCAAACGGCATATGCGATCTTGATGAAAATTGGAGGGGACCTTCAAAATCTCTGAACCTAGACGTGCCACGTTTTTGGTCCAATCGAAGAAATATTTCTCATGAATATCGTACTTTTACGATTTTTTCCGATTTTTAGTGCGATATTTTCGTGACATTTGGGCCGATTCTGATCAAATGGGTGGGGCTACAACGTTCATATTTTTTACATGACATTAAGGTTATGGTGATCGATGTATTGCTTTTTGAAAGAAAAAGTTGAAAAAGTTAGCCAGAATCCACAGAATAAAGGTTTTAATATGAGTTTTGTTTAGGTTTATAATAACAATTAACAAGTAACAATATAAACTTGACAACAATCACCTGCAATGCATTAAAAAAGCACAAATAAAAAGTGGACCTACGCAAACTAAAAACTTACAAAAAAGCTTATCCATCAACGCGACTTAAAAAAGCGTTTGCGAAGTTTCCTAGTAAATATTAAACGTTTTCCGGGAGATTGTACCGCGTTAATACCTGTGTTATTGCGCGCTTGACGTTTCGCAACCTACTGTGATCCGCATTGTCCAAACACTGATGAGTTGCCTGCTTTGTTCCTGGTGGGTGTAAGATGATTGGATGAGCGAAGCGAAGACATCAATTTCACTGACCCCCCAAAAAATTAGCTCGTTTTTTTCTGTTTGTTTGTTTGCTCTCTACCGGGCAAACGGCATATGCGATCTTGATGAAAATTGGAGGGGACCTTCGAAATCTTTGAACTTAGACCTTTACTTACCGATGATCTATCTACCAAGTGAGCTACCAAGGCCTAAGATTATGTATTGCCCACTATTAATGCAAGGCAAGGCAATACATAAAATATATGGTATTAAAAGTTACCGCCCTTGGTAACTCTTAAATATTTTCACATAATGTAGCCCCACAATTAGAAAATCGTGACGTGAGTGGCGCAAAAAAACGGTCATTTCAATTTCATTTTCAATTTTCATTTACAATTTTCAAAACGAATCTTTCGATTCCGTCTGCTATTTGGTTGACGGAAACACTTCCGACGGTCGTAAATTTGTAAACAACAAAATCCTCCATTTTTATTTCGATAACATAGCATTATATTTTGCTTAAATACCGGAATATTTCGTGATTTATTGGTCCACAGTACACTTGCTTGACTCTTTATAAGTTGTTTATTGTTGCACAATACTTTGTTTCCATTATTGTTTGCTACAAACATAGTAATTAACAAACATACCTTAAATTTGACGTTGTTTGTGTACACAAGATAAAAAAACAAAACACGGCTGCACAAAAACTCACTGCCTTATAAATATGCTGCAGGCTAGTTTCTTCTTACATAATCATGGCGGTGGATTTTATAACGAAGCTTCCGATTGGCTAAACAATGGTAAAATCCCTGCCACAGACGCAAGTCACGGAATGATTCCGAAAATCGGAAACGAAACTCGAATCTACCAAATGTCGGAATAGGGAATATTCCACTTAATATTTTATATTTTATTTTAATTCTTATTCATGTCTTAATAGTCACTGCACTTTTTTTTATTTAAAAAAAATGTTTTTTGAGTAATTTAAACAAGAATTAAATGGGTCCCCCAGTTTGCGCGCCAAAAACGAGCGTGCGCCATCTTTGGACGGTACTACGTCATAACTGTGTTGAGTCAAGGCCAATTGGAAACTAAATGTACGTATATTTGTACATATTTACATACAGACGGCGGTGCTCGGCCATCCGCTCAACACAAACAACTCCACAGGGATGTACATTTTCACCGTCTTTTGTTTTTCTTTTTTCGTATGTGACAGGAGATTTCGCGAGATCATTGTGATAAAGAATAACGAGCATTTTGTCTTGAGTTTTTGCATAGCCTAGGACTATCATGGTATTCTTTATCTACAATAGGCTTTAATTAGTCATCAAAGTAAGGTTTTTGTGCGGGATGTGTGTCAGAACATGAACGTGCAGGCCTAGGGTTGGCAAGTTAAGCCTAGGGCTTGTCAAGTGAGTAATTTTAGTATTCACATACCAATGCCTATATCCTACAGGAACGATTGGCCTAGACTGTTGTATTATAAATAATTTTCTAAGTCTAGGCCTAGACCTAGGACTGTTTCAGTTTTGTTTTTTGATTGCAATGTCAACTTTTCTCGTTTTCTGGCTAGGCGTTAAATGTAAAATGTCCGCCATCTGTTTACATTACTGTAGGCTACGCTAGGCGCTGCTTTGTTTAAAACACCGCCGTCTTGATGTATATCTCGATCCTACTATAATACTATTCCAACATCTTTGGTCTGGATGTATGTTTATCCAGACGGCGTTGGATCAACACAGTTCTGACGTCACAGTCGTTTTTGCCGCTTTAAAAAAGTGCTGCTTTTAAAACGGCTATAAATCACTGGATTATTATTTCACGGAAAAACAAAGTACATATTTGTAATCGGGACGAAATACTTCTTCTAAAAAATCTATTCGTACAGTATTTGGCGGAAGTGGAATATTCCCTATTGTTTCTTTATGGACGGAATCAGATTATTCAAAACTACGTGGAAGTTGAGTCCAGTCGAGTCTTACCCCCCTCAGAATGTACAGGGTTCGATTCCCGCTCAGACAATAGTTTTTTTTAAACTTTAGATGTGGACTTAAGTCCACCAGTTTTTTGGCTCAGAAATGTGTAAACGGTGACTTTGCAGCCGTTCTCGCCACGGGCACTTGATAAATTTATATGGTTGTTTCGCAGCCTTGTTGATTCTGGCGCTGTCAGGGGGTGGAATCGTGTCCAGCTTGTTTGATCGGTGATCGGTGTGATGCCGGTCTCTAGTTGATCATTGTTCGCTCGTCGATGGTGTCGCCGCCTACAGGGTTGGCTTGGTCTGCTTAGATTTAATGTCACCCACTAAAAATCGTTTATGTGCCTTATTGGGTATTCCAAATTCTATTTTGTTAAATTTATTTATTAACATCTTTACACAGGCGATAAATGGCGAAATCATCGCAAGCTGATTGCTCCGGCCTTCCACATGAACGTGCTTAAGACCTTCATCGACGTATTCAACGTGAATAGCAGAGCAGTTGTTGAGAAGATGCGCAAGGAGGGAGGCGGCACGTTCGACGTCCACCACTACATGAGCGAGTGCACTGTGGAGATCCTGCTGGGTACGTCTCTCTCTCTCTCTCTCTCTCTCTCTCTCTCTCTCTCTCTCTCTCTCTCGCCAACTGGCCTTAATCACGCCTTAAATAAAGACGACCAATCAATCAATCAATCAATCAATCAATCAATCTCTCTCTCTCTCTCTCTCTCTCTCTCTCTCTCTCTCTCTCTCTCTCTCTCTCTCTCTCAACAATCTCTCTCACACAATGGCTAAAGCCATATTAATTGTGTACGTTTGTGTGAATGGATGAATGAATGTTTCTTAAGCTATTGTAGATTTACATAAATAGATTTAAAGCCACAATTTGCATAACATTACCATATCCCTAGAAAATTTTAACTTTGCAATAATGTTACTCCTAATGTATTATTTCATATTTTAGTTTGTTTCAGTTATTTTGGCATGATGTTAACATTATTTTTAGCTCTTAAATTGCACATTTGACTTGTGTGATCATAGTATTTAAATTTTTTTTCATTATTTTATATAATCCTGAAATGTCGTGATTTGTTGTAATTAGGAAGTGGTTGGATGGAAGAGAAGGCTTAACAGGCCTTAATCTCGCCATTAATAAAGACGACAATCAAATCAAATCAAATCAAATCTCTCTCTCTCTCTCTCTGATCAGTTTTATTTTAAACACGTTACTCCAAAAAAGGTTAAAAACGCAATAAAGCGGATAAATCTTATGCGCAAGGTGCAGACCTAGTTCCAAATAAACTAATTCAACACATGATTGACATGTCCCCAATATTAATCGAACCAATTAAGTACATTTTTAATTTCTCTCTTTACGCATCACTCTTATCCACTAATATGGAAGCAGGCAATAGTCAAACCACTACACTAACCCAAGTACAGCTAGTGGCTACCGCCCAATAAGTATTCTGCCGGCTCTATCTAAAGCACTAGAATTCGTAGTGCACACACAAATTTCAGACTTTAAAAACATATATAATTATATCAGTTTCAATCAAGGTTCAGATCTAACCATAGTGCATGCACAGCGCTCATAAAAGGTACCGACGACATACGGATAAAAATAGACAGTAGACAACTGACTGTTCTAACTTTACTCGACTTCAGCAAAGTCTTCGACTCAGTCACTTATTTAAAAAAAAAATTGTAGCAGTAAATGTTTCTCAGAACACACTTCAGTGGCTTGCTTCTTACCTCAGTGGTCGACAGCAATATAATATAGTCTCATAAAACAATAAGTCGGAATGGTTACCTGTTACTTCTGGAGTACCGCAAGGCAGCGTGGACCATTATTATTCTCCATCAATATAAATGATATAGCAAAGTCGTAAATATTGTAATCACCATTTTGTACTCCATCGAGCTTCAAATTTACCTACAGCCTACTCTCATCCCCATCACTTATCCACCAAGCAATCAAAATGATGAATGAAGATCTAAAATTCCTTGCCACCTAAGCGAATTTGATTGGTTATTAACCTTAATAAATCTCAAACTATTAAGCCTGCATTAGACGGATCAATGGTTCTTTCAAGTCTCCTTGAATTCAAGGACAGAACAGTATAAAAATATGCAAAAATAATAAAATACAACAATACATCCTACAGATTGATTATGTTTTGTCCTTGATTTCAAGGAAACTTGAGCACACTATTGAACCGTCAAATGAGGCTTTAGGATATCATAAACTCCTTGCTAAAGTGGACCACGACCAATTAGACCGAGTAACACTTAACATCTAGGTGCCCGTTAGGGTGCCGCAGCCAAGCCGTGGCGCGCTACACACTCAAGCACCTTATACAGCAAGCAGAGTTAGGGTGATTTCGAGGTGTTACCAAGCCGTCATGTAACGTGATGTGGACTTGAAAACTATCAAAGTTGAGAGGATTTAGGTACCTGACTACACATGCCAAATTTTATTAGGGTACGACCATTCCTTCTTGGTGAAAAAATGGCTTGAAACATGCTCAAAATCACTTTAACGATGTTAGCTACTACTGCTATTATACTACTATCTAATTCGTCAGTTTCAATCGGCCCGCGATTCTGACCAGACAGGTGGGGCTACAATGTTCATATTTTACATGGACATTAAAGTTATAGTAATAAAGTCTCTTTTGAAAGAAAAAGTTGAAGAAGTTTGCTGGAAGGCTTCCAAATAAAGGTTTTAAAATAAGCCTTATACACTAGGCATACAATCAACAAATAACTATAGTTACTTGACACTTGTTGACGGTATAAGCAGAGTTAGGCGGGAAATTGCGATACGTAAACAAATGGCGACATTTTTAATTTTGCTTCTATGTGTGAAACGAGAAAAGTTGTCATTATACTCTCATAAAACAAATCAGAAACCGTCCCTGGCCTAGGCCCAGATGTAGAAAATTATTTATAATACAACAGTGTAGGTCTAAAGTTCCATTAGGCGATAGGACTAGATAAAATTAATACTTACATTAGCTTAGCCTACATGTTTGACAAGCTTAGCCAACCCTAGGCCAGCACAACCTTGTTCTGACACACTTTCCGCACAAATAACTAGTTTTGATTACTAAAAGCCTAATGCAGATAAACAATAGTATGATTGTCCACCTAGGCTATAAAAAAATGTAAGGAAATAATACACCTATTCTTTTCTTTCAATGATCTCACGCAAAACTCCTGTCACTTTATAAAAACGAAAACAAAAACTGTGCAAATTTTCAATGTTCTTTTGATAATCTGTTGATTTACATGGCTGTGGATGCAGTGAAAGGTGTAAAATAACATTAGTTGTGCACTTGTTGTAGCATGGAAAAGTTTTAATTGGATGTGAGTTGCCTAGACTTAACCAGTCCTTATACCGTCGTTATACCATGGTTATACCACCTATACCCAGGATGTACATGAATCCGGGTCTAGATATTTTACATCCTATTGTTATTGCTAATACCATAGAAATTAAATCAACTTTGATAAAATTATTATATTTTAACAAATAATTTTGCAATGGAACTTGAAAAAGTAATGAGATCACACACATAACAAAAACTTGTAGAAATACAGCCAAACCTTACACACTCAAAAGAAATGAGATCTAAAAAAAGGGCCAAGCTCATGTACCCTTCTACATTTGCGCATTCTTAATTCATAAACGTACAGTGTTCCATAACAGCATCCTCGAAAAGCTTGGCAAAAATAAAATTTGCATGTTATTACGTTTAAATTAATTAGAAAAAAGAACTTGGATGAACTATTACGTTTAAATTAATAATCGCAAATTCTATTTTGCCAAGCTTTTCGAGGATGCTGTTATGGGACACTGTACGTTTATGAATTAAGAATGCGCATATGTGGAAGGGTAGATTAGCTTGGCCCTTTTTTAGATCTCATTTCTTTTGAGTGTGTAAGAATTGGCTGTATTTCTACAAGTTTCTGTTATGTGTGTGTACGACTATACAATTATTCCAACGCCACGTCAAAAAGTTAGGGCTCTACATTACCGACGATCTGACTTAGAATGACCATGTGAAACATGTGTGCCAAAAAACATACGCCTCTTTGCACTAAAAAACACACACAAGTGTTAGATAACTAAACGAAACAATTAAAAATCATTTTAAAACGATACAAATACGTTATACAAATCATTCATGAACAAGTACTAAAAATTTTAAATTTTACAACAAATTCAACATGAAAAACTTGAATAACAAAAGTATAAAAAACGAGTGAAAGCCCAAGATGAAGCAAAAAGAAAAAAACTTATGTTACAAAATACAAAACTGGGGAAAAGGTGATAAGGTGCAAAAGTGATAAATGAGTCATGTTGGTAAACTGGCATAAACAGCTGCTTTGAATAATTGAAGTTTCATGTTGTTGATGACAATTTCTGTATGGCTAGGCATTTTTGTTAATGGTGTCTTGAATTCGGTTGATGGGGGAAAATTTAAAAACATCAGTACGAGCACAATAATTATTATTAATCGAAATTCCTTGCTAAGGGATGTATGGGAGCATTGGTATGGGGGATACAAAGGGGATGTAATTTCTTGTAAATCTTGAAGGGATGTGAAAGTTGATATCTTGTAGTAGGTCCGTGTCGATAAAATTATGGAGAAGTTTGTGGAGAAAAATTTCGTCGGTTGCATTTCGACGACTTGCTAGTGTTTTAATCGAATGTTGTTGACAATGTGTAGCATAATGTGATCGGTGAAAATTTCATTCACAAATTCCAAGTTCCAGAACATCTAGTAAGATACCTGAATTTGGGTATGTTTTGCACCCTTGTCGAGTTTCCCACTAGCGATTATATGTTTGTGTATACCACTTAATAACACATAACAATAACACAATGTTAAATGAATTGTCTAGGCTAAAATGTGTTTTTCTGGCGCCTACAATGTTGATACCAAAATGCTATTTCCGTTATTTAAGACGTTTTGACGAGCTCTGGCCAACTTTTTTTTAATGTTAAAACATTTAAAAATACGCTTGATCGGCAAATCCAACTGATATCACAAACAGTCTGGACTACATTTAGACATGTTAACAAGGATAAAACATTCCATCGGACTTAAAAGTTAATTTTCCCTAGGAAATCAGTTTTTTAACATTGAAAATGTGTTCCAATTGCG
>JAMZAV010011407.1:0-19766 GCA_024449915.1 Sweltsa coloradensis | reverse complement strand
AGACAGATGAACCATAATCGCAAGAAGACACATAATAAGTAACCATTTCGCCTCGACAAACACATGGACTGGCCAACATTGGTCAAGTAACTGGGAAACATGATTGAATTCACTCAATTAATGCAGTGACACACGACGGCAATTAATAATTCTCCCAATAGAGTAACATTTCAAACCAATCACCAAATCTTATAGTAAGCAAGTTCTTACCACATTCACCGGACAAAGACAGTATTTCACATGCTCATATGGTACTAGACAATGAAAAGACTACAATCTCGTGCTATAAACATGGTTGTTATTGGTTAATTGTTATTCAACTAGCAATCACAAAACTGATTTTAATGTATTGCCTAAAAAAATCGCTGTTCCTTTAATTTAACTGAGTTCAGATAGCATGTGTCCATCTCGAGTTGGGTTTCGTTATTATTACCATGCTCAACATAAAGTCAAAATGAGAAGATTTTCGATCAAACAGCGTTCGAATTTCGAACGCTGTTTTGAACGAACTTCGAATTGTCTCCAAAATGGTTTTTTAATGTGTTTTTTTGCATTCAGCGACCTCAAGTTAGTTGAAAATGACTCCTTATTAATAGTTGTGCGTTGAAAAAAGCAATTTCAGTACTTATGGTAGCCATTTTGAAAAATGACCGCCATATTGAATTTTACGGAGTAAATGGATCAATACCTAAAGCTAAACTGTTTTTAATGTCTCATAGAACAACTGTGCCAAATAGTCCGTGGAACAAGCTGCTAAAACTATAGGAACATTTCAAATCCGGAAACCAGCACCAAAATATAGGAGCAGGTAAAAGACATATTTTAGAATGTTATTTTCACGGGGACACGCATGGTAGCAAATACAAGTCACCTGTCATGGCGTCCACAAGATGGCCGCCAAAATAATTCTTAAAATTGCTGTAACTCAGAAGTAATCATCAGATTTGGATAAACTAGGTTTTTGTTTTATTCGGTTTTTAATGCTCTACAAAAATGTCAATAGAAATTTTACCGTAAATACAATAGTTTTAATTTTATTTATATATTATTACAATGTATTGCAATTGTAGCACTTTTTGGTATATATATAATTATTTATACGTAGAATTCGCTAGATTGTCATAAAATTTTCAGAATATACTAAAATAACGCCAATAAATCCAAAATTTAAAGTCCCGAAACAAAATCCTGTAACTTTTTGATTAATTAATTAATTAAATTAAGCATTAATTAAATCCAAATTAAAAGTTTCTTATTCTCTTACCAAAGTCACGTAGTGTATTACACAAGAACAATATGACCACAATGAACCAAATAATATTAGTTCCCAAAATAATTCCAATCACTTTCCTATTAATTCAATTAATTCAATTAATAAAAAATAATGACAATAATCTCAATTTATTTTGTAAAATTAACACAATGTGGTCGACCTTGGAATCATTTTAAAGCTAGTTTTAAGGCAAATAAAATCTAATGAAAAAATTAATTAATTAATTTAAATTAATCACCGAATTAATTACATTTTAGTTAAATTATCCCACTTTTGACATATGTATTGTTATGTATACCTAAAACTCGATCGATCGTCATAAAAATATATTACTTTACTGACATAACGCCAATGAATCCGAATTGTCATGTCCCGAAACAAAATTCCTATAACTTACCGATTAATTAAGAAATTAAGTGAAGAATAACTTATATCTCAATAATTGTTGTTGTCACTCAATTCAAACATACAAAATGCCAACAGAAGTATCAATTATAAACAATGGAAGTATAATTTTAAAAATTTATAGTCCCAAAATTAAGTGCATGCTACTTTCCCGTTAATTGAATTAATGAATGAATAAAATTAATTGATATAATCACCATGTGTTGTGTAAAATTAATACAGCCACACTGGAACCATTTGCATGCTTATTTACAGGAAAATAATTTTGTGGGAAATTCAATTTACAGAAAGTAGCATGAACTTGATTTTGGGACTATAAATTTTTAAAATTATACTTCCATTGTTTATTTGATACTTCTGTTGGCATTTTGTATGTGTTTAATTGAGTGACAACAACAATTATTTGAGATATAAGTAATTCGTTACTTAATTTCTTCATTAATCGGTAAGTTATAGGAATTTTGTTTCGGGACATGACAATTCGGATTCATTGGCATTATGTCAGTATGGTAGTATATTTTTATGACGATCGCTCGAATTTTAGGTATACGTACCATAACATATGTCAAAAGTGGGATAATTTAACTAAATGTAATTAATTCGGTGATTAATTAAATTAATTAATTAATTTTTTCATTACATTTATTCGCCTTAAAACTAGCTTTAAAATGATTCCAAGGTCGACCACATTGTGTTAATTTTACAAAATTAATTGAGATTATTGTCATTATTTTTTATTAATTGAATTAATTGAATTAATAGGAAAGTGATTGGAATTAATTTTTGGAACTAATATTTTTTTGGTTCATTGTGGTCATATTGTTCTTGTGTGATACACTACGTGACTTTGGTAAGTGAATAAGAAACTTTTAATTGGGATTTAATTAAGCTTAATTTAATTAATTAATTAATCAAAAGTTACAAGAATTTCGTTTCGGACTTTAAATTTTGGATTTATTGGCGTTATTTTAGTATAGTCTGAAAATTTTATGGACAATCTAGCGAATTCTACGTATAAATAATTATTATATACCAAAAAGTGCTATAATTGCAATACATTGTAAAATATATAAATAAAATTAAAACTATTGTATTTACGGTAAAATTTCTAATGACATTTTTTGTTAGAGCATTAAAAACCGAATAAAACAAAATCTGGTTTATCCAAATCTGATGATACTTCTGAGTTACAGCAATTTAAGAATTATTTTTGCGGCCATCTTGTGGACGCCATGACAGGTGACTTATTTGCTACCATGCGTGTCCCCGTGAAAATAACATTCTAAAATACGTCTTTTACCTAGCTCCTAAATTTTGGTGCTGGTTTCCGGATTTGAAATGTTTTTACGCTTGTTCCACGGACTAAAAGGATTTGCTTGTATCACGGTTTTCCGGGATCCCACTGCAAATAGAAGGCGCGTTGACGCCTCCGATCCCCCCACTCTGTGCCTTTAAAACATCATACGACGCGATATATTTGCACTAGAGGATCTGGTCATAATAATTATTTCAGAAAAGAAGCCTCTAAAACATTTGTTTGAAATATTTTTCTTTTTTGCTGCCAAGGGAAACATCACAGGCACGGAAGGGAAAATGCCAACAACAATAATAGAAAATTTTGAAATAGTCTCATAATACCCATTAAGGAGGTACGATAAAAAACTTATTTCCTAAAAATTTTGAAGTATGAACCTTTTCCAAAACATAACACACTACTTTGATCACATAAAATATTTCTACAGAGACCAGGGTCATGTTTGTGGGAAAAGTAAATTTCCGTCCCCCATCTTGAGCGCATTTGGCATTTTCCATATCGGTAAATTTCGGTAAACTCGGTTTTCCTACACCCTGACTCATGTTTTTTTCAATTTCAAGCATAAAAGGGTTTGTCCCCAAGATCTTCCCCACTATTCCGCAAAATCATCGACAACTTGCCCCCCTAATAAAGGGGGTTTGGGCACATGAACTCGATACTTTTTTTCGGGGGTGGACGGTAGTATTTACCTTTTTCAAGTTCATAGCTGATTTTAGTTACAAAAAATTTTAAAAAATTTTTAAATAATGGAAACTTTAATTTATGAAGGCACCTTCACGCATTTTCCCAAAAATTTGACTAAGTTATGAAAATTAAAAAAATTAAATAAATTTGCCTATTTTAGAATCTGTCAAATATCAAAAACACGAACTATTTTTATGATAAATATCGAAAATCGATAGTCATACAAAGTTTTATGAAGTAATGTTTTTAGGGCTGCAAAAAATAAAAAATAATTTAAAATTTAAAAATTTTTTCTTGGGAAAACCCTTTCCCAGGGGCTTCATGCCAGGTATGTTGCGGAAAAAAACTTTGTGTAGGGATACCCGAGGGGTTTAAGACGACTGCATTCGCAATAACAAATGGGGAAAACCCTGGGGAAAACCCCTTCGTACGATTGCCGGTCTCGAGGGGATTTGAACCCGTGCCCTTTCCCGAATCACAGCGCGCCCCAGCCAACATTGTCGACTTTTGGGATAACAAAAATAGAAATAAAAATTTTGGAAGTTTTTTTGAGAAGGATAATGTCGTTTACCTAAAATTTTGGGCTCAATGGAGTGGGCCTACCACGTACCTGAAATTTACTAGGAAAAACCCCCAAAATTGTTTTTTAGACAGTGAGTGAGCCATGTTTGAGTACCCGGTTCATTCCCTTTTTCCCCCCTTTTACCTAATATGGATTTAGATCGCTTGGTCTCTCCTCTCTAGTTTATCATGGGATAGAGTGGCGCTTTTTGGGCCTTACATTTGCCCGGCCCTTTATATATCAATCAACTTGTATGTAGATTTTCCCCGCGTTTTAAAAACCATGACTCGCTCACTGGTCTTACAAGATTTTTAGCTTTTTCCCGTATGGCTAAGGCGCCCTTATACCCGGAATGGGGGGAGCGGGGGTTTAACCCGTGGTGGGGAAAAAGTTTTTTAAATTTTTCTGGATTGTTTTTTAAAAAAATATATAAAAATTTTAAAATGTATATAACGCAGTGTAGTTTATCATCTGTGACAATACTAGGGAAAATAGCCAGACAATTAGTGTAAGATTGAAAGGGTTTCTCAATCTCCGAGGGGAAAATTTGGGGGGGTTCCCTTGAGCGTGCAAGATTCGATACACCTTGGTCACGCATGAAATTTTCATACCCGGGGAAAAAAAAAATATAGGAACTTGGAAATTTTTCAGGCGCGTTTTTGGATGAGCGTAATTGGTGCATTGAGCGCAAGTGTATGAGTAATAATTTTTTTCGAGGGTTTCAAAATTTCCCAAAAATTGGGGTTATTCAAAAAATAATGACTTTTAAAAATCATTTAAAAATAGAAAAACTGTGGGGTGTTAAGTCAATTTTTTTTTTAAGTTTAAAAAAATCGTAAAATTGCTATTTTTATGAGAAATTTTTTATTGCTTCAATTTACATAAATATATAAATTCATAAAAATAGGTTCTGTGAAAAAATCATTACAATGGGATAAAGAAAGGAGGTGTTAAAGCAAAACAAATTTTTTTTAAAATCAAAAAAAATGTAAAAATTGTGATTTCAGAAAAACAAAATTTCGTTTGCGCTAAAATTTCAAAAAAATTTTATTCATAATTTTAAAGGGTTTTGGCGAAATTCATTACATGATAAAGCATTAGGTGTTATAATCGAAAAATTTTTTTAAAAATAAAAAAAATCGTAAAATTGCGATTATCAAAAGAAATAATTTTTCGATTACGCCAAAAAGTGGCCGTTCAAAAAATTTTCAGAGATTTAAAAAGTCCCGGAAATTTTTCATGGCAATGGGATGGGTTTTTACCCGGAATGGGGTTTAACAAACACCAAAAATACAAACAGAAAAAAGGGGGAAAAAAATAAAAAAAAAAACATTCCGGGAATTTTTTTCTCCAGTGTAGTAAAATGGAATTTTCTCCTTCGCTGCTACGCTCATCCAAAAATTTTTTACAAAAAAAAAAACAGTCTTAAAAATAAATCTTACCCCTTTAAACCCTTTTTTTCCAATTTATTTTTTTCTTGTAGATTTAAATCGCAATGGATCAAGTTTTTTTTTTGCAGTTTTTCAGTTAACTCACACCCCAGGGTTTTTTAAAATTTCAGGCAAGTTTAGCGATTGGGTGTTTTTTTTGTACAAAACACACCCACGCATCCCTAACCCACGCACAGAAAGACCGAATGCCGTTTGGTTTAAATTTTAGATACGTTCGCGCGCTCATCGTCTATAAATTTAAAGCAAACGACTATATCCCCATGGCGAGATAAGAAAAATTTAGTTTAAAATAACTCTTTTCATGACTTGGCTTCCTAAAAAATATTTACCCCGCGAAACAATAGACCAACAAAAGGGTTTAGTTTCCTGTCCGACAAAAAGTCGGACCGGGGGTAATAAATTTAAATTGGACGGGGACGGAAAAATTGTTCCCTAAAAGGGAAAATGATACTCTCATATTCACAAGGGGGCTCTATTGTTTTCCCCACAAACCCATTCATTTTCTCAGGCTATTGGTATCACGAAAAAGAGGAGGGGCGCTATCAATTAAAAGTCAACCTAGAAATGAATTCAAATATGATTTTTAGCACGTCCTATTTTTGAGATCCCTGAAACAATTAAGAAAAAATGGGATTTATTAATCACAAACGTTTTAAAAAAGGTATACTAAGTTGTTTGCAAAAAATTTTTGTGTCTAAATTTTACTTATAAATTTTTAAAAAATGTGTAAATTGCGATGGAAATTTGAACAAAAAAAATATCAAAAAAAAAACATAATAGTTTTTCATAATTCTTTCCTCCCCGGTTCGAATGCAGAATAGAAACAACTTTTTTTTAAAATTATGATCATAAACTAATCTTTTTTATTTTAATATATAGTCACTTTTTTTTAAGGGTTTACGGGAGAAGAAGGCGTCGGTTTAGATTTAAACCGAAAAAATATTTTTCTTAAAAAATAAGTACCCTCATAAAACTGTTTTTATTTGTAGCCTTATATTTTTGAACATAGAAATTACCTCACTTTAAAAGTGAAATATTTTCCTCCTTTGAACCCCGGGAGTCATTCACAGTTTTCGGTGATTCCGGGCAACTGTCCAAGGGCATGACGTACGTGTACCAGGGACGCCGCTCAACTTATCGTCTTCGGAAACTTATAATTTCCAGGGAGATGCAATTTTTTGCCGCGAGTGAATCTTGTCCCCAGAAACGTAACAAGTTAAACAAATGAAAGAATTTCGTCGAAAATAAAAAAACATGAAAGTCGAAGAAGAAAAGATGAAGCTCCAAAGTAATAGGAAAGATTCTGGCTGTGAAAACAATTCCAAGAAAAAATCATCAATACGGCCCCCTCTGAAAAACCCACTTTAGAATTTTGTTTTTCAAAGTTAAACAAAAACCATTTCAAGGTTTTAACTTTTTAAAGGGAAACCTGGGTTGTGGGCACGCCGTTTTTCTATCTAAAAGTGCGGGAATTTTTGGTCAAAAGGTTTTAAAAGAATTCTCATTTCCCTTTTTTAAAGCAATTTGATACTTTTATCGAAGGGGCCCAAGTAGTATTATTGAGGCCCCTTTTCACACAAAAAATATTAAATCCTAATTGCACTTTTAGCTAGAGCCTTTATGCTGAAGTCAGCCAAGTCGGTAGGGAGCTTTGGGACGAAAAGTCAGGCAGGAAGGGAAAGGGGTTTAAACTCCCCCCAGACTGTGCTAATCGCAGGAAAGAACCCCAATTTTTAATATTGTTATGTAAACATAAGTTATAAAAAACAAGAATAAAATAATATATTATTTAAGTTTACCCAGTATTTGAGTTTTAACACTCAAAATTACAAAAAATTTAGTTTCTTTTTTTAAGTGCGATAACTTTTGAAATTTTTGGTTCAGCATTTGGGGTGGGTTTTGAAAGGTTTCTGCTTCTCTACTTTAAGTTTTCCTTCAAAAAAAAATGTCTATTCCATTCCCGGTGTCAAAAACTAAATTTTGTTCTCCCCCCCCCTCTCCCCTCCCCCATATGTAGACCATTTTTATACGTTTGGTCAACAATTTTTTTTAAAAACCTCCACATTCGGGGAGTTTTTTAGGTCTACAATCATTTTTGGAAGAAAATGGGGGGAAACCCCTAAACATTGAGATTCTCAGTTAGAACCTGCCATGTTTCGAAAAAAGTCACCATTTGGGGTTTGGGAAGGGAGAGCAACTGCTGAGCAATTGCTTGGAAACAAATGGGCTACCCTTAGTGTGCAAAAACCCGTGCCCCCCAATATTTTTTTGGTTTACAAAAGTAGCCAGCTTTTTTTTTTGATCTTTTCCTTGCGATTTCTCATTTTTCCCAATTCTTTTGTTGATTTTTTGGGGACCGACCCGATAATCAAAAAAGGGACCCCATTTCGGGTAACAAAAAAATTTTTTTTAGGGGGGTGTATAGGTGCCGGTAAGGATTTACGTACTTTTTTGGGGGAGGTGCCGGGACAGGGGTTGCGGACTTGTTTTGGGGGAGGGCCGGTACAGGATTGACCCTACTTGTTTTGGGGGGCCGGCCAGACAATTTTTGCAATGATAGAAAATAAATTGGGAGAAAGTCGCAGTATAAAATTTTACACAACTAAAATTCAATATCCATTGTTACATGACCACCCGGCCTGACCCGACCCGATCCGAAAATCCAAAGCGTTTAGTACCCAAAATCGACTACACTGTCAAAACCTCTACCCTCATAAACCTTAAAGAAACCATTATGACACAGTTAAAATATATTTGAAACAAAACAAATATTATAATCTCTGTTATTATCGGAATAGTTCATAATTAGACGCATACTTTGCCTCCAAAATGATGTGTATATTCATAGGCCTACACTGCATTCAATTAATATGCTAGACTCTCAGTATGGCCGCGGGAGGCGTGTCAATATGAGATTTCTTGAAGGGGGAAAAACAGCCATCCAAATGTATCGTACCAGATGTTACCAAGCGCTGGGATCATTAATAAATTAGTCTTATTTCATTTAACCGATGCGAGTTAACTCAAGTTAACACACTCAAATAATCTTGAATTATTTAAAATCGCTGAAGTATCTATTTGTCAGTGAAATAATTTTCGCCCTTCAAGCAGGCTTTCTATCGGCATGCTAGAGCTCGAAGTGGAGGATATAGAAGACAGAATAGCGCTTTGCTACGCAAAGCTTATTTACGATTTACGTCATTTGGCCTACATCACAAAACATCTACAACATTTTACATTTTTTAAAATAGAACTAATCACGTCGTTACAATTATCGTTTACTATTTCTTAAATGCATTCCTTAAAAAGTATAGTAACCAAAAATGTTTTTCCCCACACACATCTATAGCATAATTTTGTTCCACATAGATACTAGAGCATCGTAAATTGGTATGATCATCGTACCAATGTAAAATGGCCCTTTATTACAACATCGTGTCTTGAAACTGTGCACAAATATACACTCAAAAACACAAAAATATGCATTCTAACATCACACCCCATCTTGATAATCAGCATATTTAGACTACTTGCCCAAATTACAAAAAAACAAAATGTAGACGATTTTCAGAAAATGCTGTCGAGTACGTCAATATTGGCCAATATTTTTGGGTCAAAATCCTCCAAGGTCACGGGGCAAAAGAAGGTCCCATATGTTATTTCTTATGGAAGATTTTTGCCGATGGGACCTAGCTTGAAAATTACCAAGTTTGACATTTTTGGGGGGTCATGGTGGACCCAATAATTTTTCTGTTAATTTCTTAATTCATAATTTTTTACGAGTTTAGCGGGTGAATACCATTTCAAGTTGTAATATGATTGTATGTCAAACATCGTAAGAATAGTGATTTACCGAACAACTAAAGTGAAATTCATTCACCCTACCGATAGAAGTAGCTGTTATTAAATAGCCCAAGACTTTTTACACCAGGAGGTCTTTGGTTCAATGCCCGTGAACGGCAATTCTGCACATTTTGTTTTGTTTTCCTTATTCAAACGCGTCAAATGATGGGATTTAGATTTTTAATAACATGCGTTGTACATTTCCTCCCAACCATCTTCCCACACAGCATGCAATATCTATACAATATTTAAATTAAGTTGTCAACGTACGTACAATGTTACGTCCATTTTAAACTTTATTTCTTGGTTTATACAATATTTTAGTGCAACATGTTTAGGCGATTCAGTTTATGTTTCTTGTGGATATTAAATGGATATCTGTACAATGTTTGTTAATTTTATTCGTTACTCTAATTTTCTTTGACTTCATCAAATATCTATGCAATATTTATAGGTTATTCTTCTTTCATT
This sequence comes from Sweltsa coloradensis, assembly GCA_024449915.1. NCBI lineage: Eukaryota > Metazoa > Arthropoda > Insecta > Plecoptera > Chloroperlidae > Sweltsa > Sweltsa coloradensis. Next base: position 9,762 of record JAMZAV010011407.1, on the reverse strand, counting down.
ATTTCAAGGTCGAAAGTGACAGTTGGTATTGTCGCGTTATGTCTGTCATTATTTCAAATCTCAACGGTCAAAAGTTGCAGCTGGTATTGTCGCGTCCTGTCTGGTCTCATTCGACTAGCAGTCTTCGAGAGAGCAAGACGTGTGCTGTGTGTACGTGTGGTCGTGTGTTCATCTAGGCTTAGCTTGAGATCGAAAAGCAGCAGAAGGGTTCTAATACCGCCAAAAGAGAAAATTATTCTACTTTTATAGCTATTATTTTATATCTTCTATTATTCTAATGATGGATTTCATAGTAATGTCGTCAATCTAACAGTTATAACGTAAACATGAATAATACCACTGAGTATAAAATATATAAAACAGTCATGAACATACAAATTAAGCGTGTGTGCGAACTCTGGCGATTTTCACTTGAACACCTTAATTTAACTTCGACTTATAGATTCACCCAACTGTTGTAAAACCGGAACGACACGTGCTAGGCCTGGTATTCGTGAGTGATTTCAACATTCCTACACGTGTGTTTCTTCCTGTGCCCACAATTCACCCACAAAACAGGCGTTTTGGCCAGTGGAAACTTCCTTGAAGTGATTTAATACGCACAACTAGACACACGTGCCTCGTCTTACCTTTGCTACTACGGCAACAATTTACATGTTGCCCAAGACATTGCAACCACGCTCGCCACGACTGACGAGGCCCAGAGGAGATCAGATTCTTCTTCTGACAAACGTTCAAGCAGGCAGACGAGCGTCCGTTTACATCTTCAGGGCATTGGCCTACAGCAAGGACCTACCCAGCCCTACCCAACGAAGGCCATTGAGAGGATGATCAGAGCTTCTAGGCGCATTTACATGTGTCCGTCGTTTCATGTGACGTGACGACAATAGTATTATTAACCATTCCTCGCTATGGGATAGGTCAATAATACTACTTCCTTTGCGTCACGTTGAGCATGACCGACACACTAAGACGCGCCTTTTTATGTGGGTCCAAGCTTAACTCCCCTCCCCCACCAACCCCTGGATATACCACTCTATTCAATATCCAAGAACAATATTATTTAATCTTCCATAAATATTTGTGAACATCTATATCAAACATCTATAGATCGTACTACCAATATCCATAAACAACAACAACATACAACAACATATTGTACATACCATCTTTCATAGTTCCGACTTGGGACATTTGGAAGGGTATACAATGTTGTATAGATAGTACTGGATATTGTATGGATATTCAAAATGTTTGATGAAATATTGTATAAACGTTCTATGGAAATAAAATGCTGTGTGGGCTATTCACAGACCTACCTATAGTTATTATTCAACCCACCATACAGCCATTCCCTCTTTGAATATAATAACTAGGAAAACGCTTAAGTCCCGCCGCGTTGATGGATGAGCGTAATTTTTTTAAACGAAAAAAGCGTAAAATTGCGATTTTTTGAATAGATAATTCTTTGATTGCGCTCAAATTTCACACGAATATATTAATTCATAGAATTAAAGTTCTGTGAAAAAATCATTACAATCGGATAAAGCATGTAGATGTTATAAGTCGAAGAATTTTTTTAAAAATCGAAAAAAAATCGTAAAATTGCGATTTCATGAGAAATAATTTTTTGATCGATTTTTCCCCCCGTGCAGTTCTTCGTTCAGAGATTTCATAGACCTCCATAAAATTTCATCGCAATTGGAGTATTGGTTTAGCCGGAATCGTGTTCACAGACACACAAAAATACAAAAAAAAAAAAAAAAAAACATTCCGGATTTTTTTCTCCAGTGTAGTGAGATGGAATCTTCGCTACGCTCATCCAAATATCACTGCCTCCTATAATATTTCATTTAGTTTCTTGAAAGTTGAGGGGGGGATTTATTAGCAGATATTGTTGGCGGCAGCTGGGGTCTGGGGCGAAGCCTCAGCCGCCGGAGGCCCTTTCGCCGAAGGCGAAAAGAATTTTCACCATACACAGTTATTTTGTCATGAACTAATTGCAATTAATTGACTCTGTAAACGATGTTTAACAGCAACTATCTGCTATCTAAAAACTCAAAAATTAAAATGAAGTGGACCATTTTAGTAAATTTCAACCAAATTGTTTATGTAATCATGAAGCATACAGGCACAGATATTCGTTTTATCAAGGTGCCTGTCGAATAAGTGTATGTGCATATTTGAATAAATATTTATTGTACAATCTTGAGTGTATTACACTCTTTACAGATTTTGTAGTTACATTGTTGTTATTATGCATATTTATTAATCATGGTTCTAATATAAGACTAAACTAAGATGAAGTTAGATTTTGTAATTGCATAGTTGGAATGTTTACTGGTGATCTATGTTTATAATATAGGCCTAAAACTAAAACTAACACTAAGAGTAATTATATAATCAAAAGTAACATAATGCTAAAACTAAAAGTAAAGAAAAGAAGATAATATAATCTGATTGTGACATGCAACAGTAGCATATTGAAGGTTAGACAAAAGAAGAAAAGAAGACAGAATGTGGTATAGAGCAACAGCATCGTAACACGAGAAATCTCCATCTCGATTCCTTTAGAGTTATACATATTATAGTTTTGTAGTTAGAGCTTGATAAGGAGTTGAATTATAATCAAAGCTGTATAAAATGAGGGGCAGGGAAGAGTTGGCGGTATTGGGTAGATGTAGTTTATTTCAAAAGCAGTTATTAATTTTCGTTAAAAGGTGTTTTTTTCAGTGAGTTTTTAAAGAGTGCACTATTCATGTCCTTAAGAGTTTTGGGTAGGATGTTATATAACATGTATCCTATGTGAGTGATCCTAAGTTTACCTTTATTAGTGCTATTTAATTTATATTTTGTAGGTGTAGGTTATCTTTAGTACGCGTATTGTGATCGTGATAGTACGAGTTGGTTGTTAGTAATAGATTGGAAAATGTGACACCACAAAATTTGTTATGTATGAAGATAAGATTTACTACGGAAATTCTGGGATTAATATTTAACTCACCTTAGTTTTGCCCCCCCTCTACCCCCCCCCCCCCTTTCCCCTCAGTTTCTACGCCACTGCCTGCCTGTCTATGCGCACACGGTGTTGATTGTTGTACTGTCAGTGTCCATAAAATGGTCGCTCGAGGACTCTAGCGTATACACCCCCACAAGCTCTGTCTGTTATTTATCGTTTACGGTTTTCCTACGTTTGGGATATCAAATAGTAATTTAAAACATAATCTGGTTTATGTAAAAGTAATATTGAAGTAGTTCAAAATTAAATAATAGTTACTATATATTTAGTAAATTTACGAACTTCATGTATGCAATTTAAACAAAATAGAGCTTTTGGGTGCATGCACTAGCGCTAAAACCGCTCCCGCGGCCAAACAGAGCAACTAACTCTTCAACAATGAAAACTTGTTGCGCGGACAGGCAGGGAAAGAGGAAACTAGCTGAAATATCAACAGGGAAGCGGAAGTGATAAAATAGAGAAGAGTGTGGGAAGATTGAGAAAGTGCTGTAAAGAAGTGTGGTCACACACATGACGACCAAGCACTAATTAGCATCATTCTCCGAGTCCAAACCTTTGTTCTCTCTACTCCAGAGCTTCGAGGTCACGCGAGGTCAACCTGGGATCGATAGGTTTCCCGCGACAACCAGACGTCCGAGCCAAACTTACTAATCTGATCGGGGAGGGATCTGATAACCATAAGTGAAGACATTTGCAGCTACACGTTTGACTATCTCGTCCATGATTCAAGTAAAAACTAAGAACATACTCTCCAGCTATACAAATACTCCCGGTCGATTCAAGATAACGTGCTATACCTGACAAGGGGCACGCTTGTATATCTTCAAGATGGTGATTTATAAATTGGTTATTTATTTAATGATTCATTGTTGCTTGACGTCTCATAGTCATGCACTAAGGCTATTCGTGACAATGAGTGGTGATACTGATAGATGGCGATGAAGGACGATTACAAAAAACTTGACTTATGCTGGATTCGATAAAACGTCCTCGTAGTCATACGCTTCGGACCAGGGTGCTAATGTACCACCGCGGACGGCATGTATTTATAATTTAAAGATTCTGAATATGTCAATAATAAATTATGATTATAAACAGATTATTGTGAAAGTCTAAGACACACACAATGACACAACAGTCAAATACATTCAGGGGTATAGAATTTAAGCATAATTATATCTAACTTTTCTCCTGTTCTTCTCTGTTGTTCAATGTTCTCAAATAATATGCAAGTGAGCATAAAAATCAAAATCAAGTAAATGGAACTAAAACATGGCGCTATAAGAACATCAAAACAATGTTTTTCCTAATTTTTCTGATCAGGTACACGGCGAATATTGCATCCTTAACTCCAAACACGTAGCAAAGCATTAAGAGTTTATTTGGTTGTGTTTGGTGGTAGTTTTTTCGGTGTTCTCGATATCGATTTTGAGTTGTTCCGTTTAGTGGTACAAATCGGAAAAAAGTACCGATAAACGAAAAAATTTGTAGAAAATACCATTGTTCAAAATCATGTTTTTCTCTTCGTAAAATTGAAGAAAAAGAGTAGAACATTAATCTCACAGAAACACAATCACCTATGTTGAATGCTTTGCTAGTAGTGGTTCAGTTGCAGTTTCAAATTTGGTGCCGTGTGCCAGTTTAGAAAATTAAATACAAAATTGTGTTGATATTCTAATAGCGGCAGGTTTCAAATCCATTCTTAAATTTTTACTTGATTACATAATTTATTCTAAAAATTGAAAACCGGGGTGGAACAGCTTTTTAGGCCAGCATATTTTGGCAACCACTTCTTTTTGTATGCTCAATTCTAGCCGGAAAGTGCCCATATAAGCGGATAATGATCCGGTAGAAACTAGAAAGGCAATCTATTTTCCAAATTCTTAACGTCAGCTGAGTTTATTGAATCTAAACACTTGAATTGTGATTGGTAAATACTAACCTGAGTGATGACAGATTCCGGTCTTGGCAATATTTCAGACATCGGTGTCCGAGATGAGATGTGATTCAAACTGTCGTTCTTTACGTCTCGTACCTGCTCCAACAGTGGACAACAAGTATGGGGTGATTTACGGACCATCTAGATTCTAGAGTACGCTATGTACAGATATGAACTTAGGTTTCTAGCTTCCCCAGAGCACAACGCATGGTCACAAAGAAGCGAGGTCAGCCACGGCCTAAAGATACTTTATCTCTTACGCAAGGTAATTTGATGGTAAGAAAATCGTACATTTTGGTCAACAATAACGCAAGTTAAACGATTTATGTATGAACATTAAGAACGGGGTGTAATGTAAATTTATTTATTTATTTAATGACTGATTGGGTGTAATGAAATGTCCAAAACTCAATTGTGTTTACAAGAAATCAAAACTGCATGTGTAGTGAATAAAATGTTTGTGAAATATATTATAGGCCCGGATTGAGATTGCCCGTCTGTGGAAAAAAGACAAATACGACTGTTAAAACATACATCTATGAATATATGTTTTTATTTTTGGCTGGTTTATTTGGGTCTATAACTTTAAGGGATCAAAGGTTCGGTAATAATAGCCAGTAGAAACAAAACACAAAATTTTCTATCTTCCTACGATGAATTCAGCTAATTTAAAGCTATCGTAATCCTTAAATATCCTTATTTCCTTAACTTTCAACTTAGCTGCAATCATCATCAGTATAGGTGAAAAGTTCAGTGTATAAATTGTTTGACTAGGTCTACTTGAAATTTCCCAGCCTGTGGCCTTTTCACTAATTCAATGTAATACGATGGTTTAATATTTGTACTAACGCAATTAGGCAACATTTCATGTATGGCTGAGCCGCAGACAAACTTTAAGGCAAGTCACAAGCTAGTTCCAGGGTTTATAACGTGGCAATGTCGGAAAGCTATTGCCCAAGGAGGTACCAGCATCATGCTATAACCAGTCCAGTCCGTGTATAACGAAGAGGGTATTAGCGTAAGGTTACTTACCATTTCTGAAACTGGCGATAGAAATAATAATTAACTTTCATATAATGATTATGAAAAATATACATTAGTTATAGTTGAAATTATGAACAAACATAACAAAAACTTGCAAAAATACAGCCAAACTTTACACACCCGAAAGAAATGATATCTAAAAAAGGGCCAAGCTCATTCTATCCTTCCACATTTGCGCATTCTTAATTCATAAACGTACAGTGTTCCGTAACAGCATCCTTGAAAAGCTTGGCAAAAATGAATTTGCAATATTAATTTAAACGTAATAGTTCATCCAAGTTCTTTTTTTCTAATAAATTTAAACATAACATCATGCAAATTCTATTTTGCCAAGCTTTTCAAGGATGCTGTTACGAGACACTGTACGTTTATGAATTAAGAATGCGCAAATGTGGAAGGGTAGAATGAGCTTGGCCCTTTTTTAGATCTCATTTCTTTTGAGTGTGTAAGGTATGGCTGTATTTTTACAAGTTTTTGTTATGTGTGTGATCTCATTACTTTTTCAAGTTCCATTGCAAAATTATTTGTTAAAATATAATAATTTTATCAAAGTTGATTTAATTTCTATGGAATTATCAATTAACAATAGAATGTAAAATATCTAGTAGCCCAAAGACTTGCTTTTTGTAAACAATGTAGTCGATTATTGTCAAGTGACTATAGTTACTTGTTGATTATATTCTTATAAGGCTTATATTGAAACCTTTATTTGGAAGCCTTCCAGCAAATTTTTTCAAGTTTTTCTTTCAAAAGGAACTGTATCACTATTACCTTAATGCCCATGTAAAATATGAACGTTGTAGCCCCACCCGTTTGGTCAGAATCGCTGGGCAATTGAAACTGACGAATTAGACAGTAGTCAGTAGTCAGTAGTCAGTAGTCAGTAGGAGTAGTAGTAGTAACTAACATCTTTAAAGTGATTTTTAGCATGTTTCAAGTCATTTTTTCACCAAGAAGGAATGTTCGTACACCAACTAAATTTGGCATGTGTTGTCGGACACCGAAATCCCCTCGATTTTGATAGTTTTCAAGTTCACATCACGTTTCATGACGGCTGGGTGACACCTCGAAATCACCCCAACTCTGCTTGAGTGTGCCTGAGCCTGAGTGTGTAGCTCACCGCGGCTTGGCTGGATAAGAATAATAAATTGTTGGTCTCGTGCTTTCACACTGCTTAGCTTAATGTGAATTTTAAGGTTTTCGTAAGCTTATTTTAACTTATTGGCTATCTCGTGTCGAGAATAAATAAAATCTTAACGAAGCATGGTAAAACTTACTGATACATTTCTGCCCGGAACATAGAGTAGCATTTAATTGGATGAGCGTAGCGAGCGAAGCGAAGATTCCATTTCACTACACTGGAGAAAAAAATCCGGAATGTTTATCTTTTTTTTTCTTTTTTTTCTGTATGTATTTTTGTGTGTTTGTTAACACGATTCCGGCTAAACCGATACTCCAATTACAATGAAATTTTATGGAGGCCTTCGAAATCTCTGAACTTAGAACTGCCACGTTTTTGAGCGCAATCGGAAAATTATTTCTCATTAAAATTGCAACTTTACGATTTTTTTCGAATTTTAAAAAAATTCTTCAGCTTATAACACCTACATGCTTTATCCGATTTTAATGATTTTTTCACATAACCTTAATTTTATGAATCTAGGTATTCGTGTAAAATTTGAGCGCAATCGAAAAACTATTTCTTATGAAAATCGAAATTTTACATTTTTTTTCTTTTTTAAAACAATTCTTTGACTTATAACACCTACATGCTTATCCTATTGGAATGATTTTTCGACAGAACCTTAATGTTTTATGAATTTATACATTCGTGTAAAATTTGTGCGCAATCGAATAATTTTTTCTCATGAAAATTTCAAAATTACGACTTTTTCCTTTTTTTAAATTACGATTAATTAAAAAAAATTAAAATTTAAGTTAATTTTTAATTTAATTTAATATAATTTTAAAAAATCTTCAACTCAGTAATGATTTTTTCACAGAACAACTGAAAATCCGCATAACACATGGCAGCTCAATGCACCAATTACGCTCATCCAACAACGCGGCGGGACTTAAGCGTTTTCCTAGTGATAATATTATAGTGATATCACAAAAACAGTACTTAAATAATCATAAAAAATGTAATTAAATAAGTAAAAATAAATGTACGGATATCAAAATATATCCTACGCATATCACTATCATTAGTCAATATGCTTAGGATTTAGGAAGTTAATATCATTACTCGCAACTATAATAAAAGTTATTCCTGTTGATAGCAGCTGCTTAAAAAGGAACACATTATTAGAGCTACATTTCCATCTGCAAGTGTAACGTTAGTACTTAGTTGTAACCAGTGGCGGATCTAGGACATAATCATGGGGGGGGCGATTTGCGTGTGCATGTACAGTCGTGGGAAAGGGACTAAGCGCGGACGCACGGGGGGTATGGGGGGCGGAGCCCCCTATTAATTGCGCCGCAGGCGAAAATTTTGAAAATCAGGTTTTTAGAGTGCATTTGGTGCGTTTTAGAAAAAAGTGGTGGGCGGAATGCAACACGGAAACAATGTAGTTTTGTGTGCACCAATTTGTTTTGTCGTCATGTCTAGCTTACAATTTACAGCATTGGCCTCGATTGCAACATTATTATAAACGTTTGATCTTATTTTGAATTCATCATTTATTTATTTATTAAACGTCTATCCTATTTATTTAGTTAAAAAACGATTCACATAAAGGAGGACAACTTAATAAATCGAAGTACACTGATGCAGATACATTTCAGAGGCAAACTGATTATTTCTGACAACATAAAGGAAAGTTGATTTTTATTGGGAGTTTTAAATAAATAGCGCCGCAGGCGAAAATTTAGAAAATCAGGTTTTTAGAGTGCATTTGGTGCGTGCACAATAAAATCCTTGTTTTAATTTTTAAAGAATCATGGGGGGGGGCGATCGCCCCACCGCCCCCCCCCCTGTATCCGCCACTGGTTGTAACCCAAAGATTGTAAATACTTTGGAAAAGTATCACTTGGTGATTAAAAATTACCGAATGAAGTATTTTTCAATTAGCCAAACTATTCTTGAAAATCAAATAAATATCGACATGCTAAAGTACGCCGTTGTTACATAATTATTGGCACAGAACATAGTGTATACTGTCAAAGCTAGTATGGTGAGAGTGCTTTCATTTACATGCTATTGTGTGTGTAAAATAAAATAAATGTTAGCTATTATTTATTTGAGTTGTAAAATAGCATATTATTTACTTCAAAATACTTCACAATTTTTCCTATAGGTTAAGCAGACCAAGCGAACATAATTGAACCATCAAAACTTCTCCATCGATTATCTATCACCACAACTCAAGCTACTATATTCCAGCGTATTTTGGACAGAATAACAGCATAAATAACCGATTAAAAAAAAATACTAATGCAAGCTTTCTTGAACACCGTACAAAAGCCCTTTTGTGTTTAAATCGATTTCTCACGGATTTACCGGGCATTGTTTGATACTGAACGCGAAAATGAGGAAATCTGCTGGTTGTCCGATAAGCAATTCATATAGACAACATATATGATTCTGTGACGTAACCGTTGTCTATACAGAAAATATGCCAGACACCATTTTCGTAGGGAATTATGTAAGGAATATTTTTGCCGTTGAAACTTTTCGTCTATCTTCCGCCATTGATGATATCCAACAACCATTTGTGCGAATCTCCATATGCGGCCAGCTCCATCCGAAATTTTGCCT
>JAMZAV010011406.1:0-20060 GCA_024449915.1 Sweltsa coloradensis | reverse complement strand
TGGGTAGATGTAGAATTGGAAGATGGTGGAAGATCGAAGAATGGAGAGACTTGGTAAAAATGGCAGGATATGAGAGTTGTCCGAGAAGGAGCTGAAGTAGTTGTGTCAGGTTTGGCTAACCGCAGTAAGAGCCAAATAGCTGGATAAATGGAGCAAACGCTCCCCCACGCCTGAACACTAGTTTGGAAATGGGGAAGGATATAAAAAAAAAAATAAAATATATAAAATAAAATTTATTGGTTATTTAATAATTTAATTTTTTTTTTTTTTTTTTTTTTTTTTTTCACCTTTACTGGTACATTGCACAAGTATAACTTTTAATGGAGAAAGTGAATAGCTAGCCTATGGTTAAGAATAATACATACATTGTTAACTTATAAAATTATACATAAAAATATACATTTCATAATATCTTCCCTTCTATTTCTATACATAATAGGTACTTATTTTTGTCTTGAATTGCATTATTTTCAATTATATTCATGTTCATACGTACAAGTGTCAGGAATGTGAAGGAAAGTTGAGTGTAAAGCTATGGATGGGGTATTTGTATGTCCGGGCGCACTAAATTAAGTTAAAAGTCAGCTGGATGAAGGTATTCATTGATTGTGTAGAAGCAATGCTCTATTAGAAATGATTTCAATGTGTATTTGAAAGAGTCTAGTGATTGTATGTTTTTGATTGTGATCGTGTATCATGGTCATGAATTGTTGAGTTTAATTTGAAGAGGTGAGGGTTTGATTTGATAAAGACTGCTGCAAGTTGTATTAAAGTACTTGCTAAGGTCAAGATTTTTTGGGTAGGAAAGATATTTCTACACGAGGTACGCCAAGAGGCTCCCTCCTACTATAATTCGAATGGCCCGTTTTTGTAATCTAAAAACTCTTATAGCTTGTGGCGAGTTTCCCCAGAAAATAAGTCCGTACGATATGTGTGAGTGGATGTGAGCATGGTATATGAGAATAAGGACGTTGTGGTTGACTAGGGCTTTTATTCTTCTGAGGAGGAAACAACCACTCTTTATCTTTGAGCAAACAGCGTCTATGTGGTCTGTCCAATCAAGGGTGTCAGTCATATGTAGACCCAGGAACTTGATGGCGTCAGAGCAGGCAATGCTCTTAGATGAGATGCGAATGAGGAGGCTTTCGGTGGATCCAATTACTTGTGAGTGGAAATTTAAATACACCGTTTTTGACGGTTGAATAGAAAGGAGGTTTTTGTTGCAGTATTGTGACATTATGGAAGCTTGTTCGTTGGACATTTGTGAGAGTGGTGCTAAAGATTTTCCTTTTGTGCTGTGAGTATATGGCTGAAATCATCGACGTATGTGTTAGTGTACCAGCGGTGAAACATTCTGGCATATCGTTGACATAAAGGAGGAAGAAGGGTGGTCCAAGAATGGTTCCTTGTGGGACACCACTTTTCAGGATCAGCGGTTGAGAATGAAAAGGGTGGTTGAGTTTGCGGATTTCGACTATTTGAGACCGGTCAGATAGGTAAGAGGAGATCCAGGAGTGGGCCTGGCCCCTGATTCCATTGATTCTAATTTGCATAGTAGGATAGAGTGATCGATGGTGTGCGAATGCTTTACTAAGATCGTAAAAAATGCCTATGGGAACGTCCCCTTTATCAAGTGCATCGTGGATAGTTGAAAGAAGTGAAAAAATAGCTGTGGTAGTTGATTTACCTTTTTGGAAACCATGTTGGCTTGGTGATAATATGTTGTGTTTGGATGTAAAAAGAGGTTAAGCGGGCATAAAAGGCTTTTTCAAAGATTTTTGAAAAGGAAGAGAGAAGAGATATTGGGCGAAAGTTGTTTGGGTCGTTTAGAGAGCCCTTTTTCTTATAAAGTGGAAAAACTTTAGCTTCTTTCAGCTTTGAAGGGAAAATACCAGTTTCAAATGATTTGTTTATTATTAATGATAGGGGAATAGAAATGGATTTGGTAACATTTTGATAAAATTGCAGTGGGGACATCGTCTAGTCCGGAAGATTGTTTGTTACCTAACGATCTAATAATTTTGCAATTTCTGTTGAGGGTGTCGAAAAGAAAACATTGACTGTGGGATTTGAGGGATTGTTGCTGTGGGGGGCATTGCAGTATTATGATGAATTTGTGGTCTGTTTTTAATGCCCGCTTCTATAAAGTAGTTATTTTAAATAGTTTGATATTATGTTCGGATCTGACACTAGGGAGCCTTCTATGTTTAGCGAAAGGTCATCACGTGATGTGGGGCTGAACATTGTGATTTATTAGTTGCCACGATGCTCTTGTTTTATTGTCGGCCTTTTCAATTTTTTTGTGAATAAAATTGTTTTTTGTGTTTCTTAGTTTGAAGGAGGATTTTCTTGAGGGCTTTATAATCGTCTGAGGAGTTTGAACTGGGAGGGTATAGTTTATGCATCTGATAAGCTTTCTGAGCTGTTTGCCTTCTTCTCGTAACTCTTTAGTAATCCACGGACTTGGGTCTGGTTTGTTGTGTTTTGACGAGTTTTAGGAAAAGTATTGTTAAAAAGACCTAGGAATGTATTTAGAAAGGTGTTTAGTGCATCGTTTGCGTCTGAGTATGTATTAAGCCATTCTTCTTCATCGAGTAACTTTAGGAAAAGGTTGATATTTGTTTTATTGAATTTCCTTCTTTCGCTAAATTGTGGGGAGAAATGCTCCTGCAATTTAATTTCTAGAAGAATGGCTGCATGATCTGAGAAGTGTGGATGCAAAAGTTTAGTATTATAAAAGGATTTATTCAGTGAAGTGAATATATTATCAAGGAGGGTACTACTATTGCCAAGTGTACGAGTAGGAGTGTTGATGGAAGCAACCATGTTAAAAGATTCGATCATGTCAAGGAGGCGTGTCTGTGCGGTAGATTTTAATAACATGTAATGTTGAAATCTCCGCAAAGAGCAATTTATGCTTTGGAAATTGTTGGTGTTTTAACAAGGGTTTCCTGGAGATTGTCAAAAAAGAGATTACATCTCCATTGGGTGATCTATAGATTGAAAATATCAGAATTTGTGAGTTGGTTAGTTTCAAACAAATCCAGTGCATCAAAGTCAAATTCTGAGCATATTAATGGAGTTGTGGAAGAGAAACTATGTTAAGATGAGGTTTCGCAAATATAGCTACCCGCCATGTTTATGGGTTGGTCGACAATAGATGCTTAGTTAGAGATACCTGGTATGCAGCGGCGGTTGATTTCTGCTGATTCTGGCCAGTGTTCAGATATACGTATTACGTCGTCTGTGTTATTATGGATCAGAGTTTTAGTTCTTCCATTTTATTGCGCATGGAGCGGATGTTTCGACTTAGGATTGTTATATTAGCCGATAGTTTAGAAAAGATTTCTTGTTTGGTTGTTTTAAGGTTTGATTTGTGGGATTGAGAGTATAGAAGAGAAGGGCATGGTTGTTGGCATATCTATGGAGTGTGTGAAAGCAGTGTGTTTAGGCTAATGTGGGGGGTTTTGTTATCAGTGTTTTATTAGTTTCAATTAAGGCTTTATGGGTGGTGTAGTAGTCAACTAGGCCTAGATTGGATTTTTTATTGATATATTTAGAGACTTTAAGTGGGTGGTGGAGATCTAACATTTATGTGATGCCTGTTTGTTTCTTCGATAATGATCAGTAAGAAATAACATTATAAAATAACAAATAGTGCAATATTTCAAGAAAGTTTTACGGTAGGTCTTACTGTTTTAGTGAGATTGTTTCAATATATTTCTTGATATAAAGTTTAATTTACTTATGATGAAGTGAATATTTATTAATAGTTGATTGATTATAATCTGATGTTTTATAAATGTCTATTAAACGCAATATATTTGATAAAAATATTATATATTATACACATACAAAATATTATATATTTTTATCTAATACATTAGATGTTTCCCGATTAATGAAATTGAGAAATATTTCTCCTGGATACTTAATTAAAGCTATTCACATATAATATAGATTTTCAAATAACAATGAATGAAATGAACATTTGAACAACTAACAAGACTTTGTGAAGGTAAAACTACACCCAACTGGAACCTTGTTGTGATATAAAAGCTTTAAACAACTAGAAAGAGTTGTATACTAACAAGTTTACGATCTAGTACTCCGAAGTGCGTTCCATTGTCTGTCCACATAGTTTCAAGGATGCGCGTCTTTTCTTTGAGACCCCTTCGGCGAACTTAAAACAGACGAGTATTTTTTCTCATTTAACTTTCTCAAAGTTTGGGATTGCCAGCGCTGGAAGTGACTTGCAGAGTTGTCGCTTGCTCTAGTTTGTCGCGGGGGGGGGGGGGGGGGGGCGAATAAATCACGACTTAAGTCCCATTTAATTAAGAGTTCATTTCACTTCACTCTTTAGCCTAACGAGAAAATGAAGTAAATAACTAACCCGAGTATATTAAAGAAGGTCATACTTATGAAATTGTGATAATGAACCAGGAAAATCATGAGAGCTTTCCACGTCCTCCTTTTCTTTAGCCTCGAACTAAATAACCATAACAAACGTTATATGAGGCGTGAGGGTTTGAAAATATTTAATAACACAGTCTAGCCAACGTAAGAGAAAACAAACTAAACAACGGTATAGTTTGTTTTCATCAAGTTTGTTAAGTTGTGTATCGCAAAAAACCGAGTGTTGAGACGAAAATTTAATAAAATTATTAATTAAGTTAAAAGAGCTATTTTAGTGGAATTTATTTCATACCGTATTTAATAAAAGAGTCCGTTAGCAAAGATTCATTAAATGGGAGCGCTTATTTCAAAACATATTTTATTTTTATTTATTATTTATTTATTTAACGTCTATCCTATTCAGTTATAAAAACTGATTTCCAAAGGTGATTTACAAATTAAATACTAAAGTCTGCTTACAAACATTCATTTTAGAGAAGTATATTTACAACCATTTAAAAAAATCAACCAACAAAGATTAAACTAGGAAAACGCCTAAAGTCCCGCCGCGTTGAAGGATGAGCTTTTATAGTTTTTAGTTTGCGTGGCATATCTTTACTTTTGCAAGTGCTTTGTTTTGTTGCCTACGCATTGCAGTGATTGTTGTCAAGTTGCTTTAGTTTCTTGTCAATTGGTATTATTTTCCCTTTAAAAAACTTATATTAAAAGCTTTATTTCTATGGATTCTGGCTAACTTTTTCAACTTTTTCTTTCAAAAGGTACTACATGACCATAACCTTAATGTCCATGTAAAATATGAACGTTGTAGCCCCACCGTTGGTCAGAATTGGCCCAAATGGCACGAAAATATCGCACAAAAAATCAAAAAACTTATATTAAAAGCTTTATTTCTATAGATTCTGGCTAACTTTTTCAACTTTTTCTTTTAAAAAGCAATACATCACTAAAACCTAATGTCCATGTGAAATATGAACGTTGTAGCCCCACCCGTTTGGTCATAATCGGCCCAAATGTCACGAAAATATCGCACTAAAAAAACGAAAAAAATCGTAAAAGTACGATATTCATGAGAAATATTTCTTCGATTGTACCCAAAAAACGTAGCAAGTCTAAGTTCAGAGATTTCGAAGGTCCTGTCAAATTTTCATCAAGATCGCATATGCCGTTTTCCCCGGTAGAGAGCGAACAAACAGACAAAAATACAAACAAAAAAAACAAACAAACAAAAAAACAAAAAAAACAAAAAACAAAAAAAAAACACCCGAGCTAAATTTTTTGGGGGTCAGTGAAATTGAAGTCTTCGCTTCACTCGCTTCGCTCGCTACGCTCATCCAATTAACTTTCCCCGAGATCTTATCACCACGCAATAAAATATAAACTTTTTTTATCGAGCAGCAGATCTGTGATATTAGCGACTATAGGATATCATATGGATCGAAATATAAATTTTAAGCACACATTTGTCCGCGGTGGCAGATATGATTAAGGCGCTGTTCCAAAGCGCGTATTGCTTTTCGAGGACGTGTGTTCGAATCCCGCATAAGGCATGGTTTTATGTAATCGTCTTTCATCGTCATCACGTGATAACGTCTAACTAGGTACGTTGCGGATAGGATTGTGAAGGGATGTCCGAGGGCTGTTTAAGAGCACTCAATCCCTTGCATTCGCATGAACGATTGAGGAAATCCTCAGGAAAAACCTTCAGTCAGGATTGCCGGTCTCGACGGGATTTGAACCGGGACCTCTCGAATCAGAGTCGCGCGCTTAGCGCTCGAGCCAACACTGTCGGTACCTTTCTATGTAATATTGTTCGAGTATGTAAAAATAAAAAAGTAAACATGGGCTGGCAATCACACACACGCCACAGTACCCTTTACAGTGTTGCCCCCTTGCTTTCTAATGAAGTGGCTAAAACTAGGGAAACGCCAAAGTCGTTGTTAGACGAGTGAGTGAGCCATGTGTTGAGTAACCCGGTAACATTTCTTTTTTCCCCTTACCTTAGGCCTCCCTATAGCCTATCATTGGATGAGCGTAGCGAGCGTAGCGAGCGAAGCGAGCGAAGCGAAGATTCCATTTCACTACACTGGAGAAAAAAATCCGGAATGTTTTTTTTTTCTTTTTGTATTTTTGTGTCTGTGAACACGATTCCGGCTAAACCGATACTCCAATTGCGATGAAATTTATGGAGGTCTATGAAATCTCTGAACGAAGAACTGCACGGGGGGAAAAATCGATCGAAAAATTATTTCTCATGAAAATCGCAATTTTACGCTTTTTTCGTTTTAAAAAAATTACGCTCATCCATCAACGCGGCGGGACTTAAGCGTTTTCCTAGTAGGCTACAGTGGAGCATTTTGGCCTAAACTATGGCCTAAACTTTACACAACTCCCGGACCAACAATGCTACCATTAAGCAAGACCCGGCAGTCACACGGAATATTCAGTTGAAGACTGCCAACAACAGCAACCTCCGGCACAGTGATTTCCACCAATACCTATTATTTTATACGAATATAACTATCAAACTTAAATGCAAATGTTCCCGGGTACCCACCACATGACTCGCTCACTCGTCTAACTACGACTTTGGCGTTTCCCTAGTCTAGTTGGCTAAAGCGCCCTTGTAGCCGAAATGTGGGAGACGTGGGTTCAATCCCCTGGTCGGGAAAGATTTTGTAATTTCTAGATTGTATTTAAAAAATAATTAAACATGTTTTGAAATGCATATAACGCAGTGTAGTCCATCATCTGTGGCAATAGGGCCTACTATGGTAAACATAGCCAGTACGAAATACGTGAAAATATTGCAAGGTTTACTCAATCTACGAGCGGAATTTGGGGGTACCTTGACGTCCAACATTCGACAGACCTTGCATGGGCACGGCATTACACGGCCAGGCGAAAAACAAACAAAAAATATATTTTCAAAATCTAAAACATTGTCGTTAAAATAATTTCTAAACATTGGAAGTCTATTTTTCAGTTTATCATTTCTTGTAGGTTTAAATCGAAATGAATCTTGCTGATTTTGTTAGCAGTTCTCAATAAACTCGTACCGGATGTCTGTTTAAAATTTCAGCGCAATCTGTTCAGCGATTCGGCTGATTTTCAACGTACACACACACACACACACTCACACACACGCACGCACGCAGAAAAACAATTAGGGCCGTTTAAGTCGAATGGAAATCACTACGTTCGCTACGCTCACTCGTTCAACCACCGCCTGAGTGTCACGACACGGGGTCAGAGGGCGGTGAGGTGAGCGGCTCTATTGTCTCTAGAAGGCAGTGAGTAACTCAATTACCATCAGCAGGCGGTGAGTTGTGCGTTGTCCGAGCCGCGCTCTAACCGAGTTAGGGGAAAGCCATTACTTTGCAGCTCCGCTCGTTCGCCCATCAGGAATCTAATCACTATCGGACTCAAGTGATCCAAACAAGATTAACATGGGTGTGATCCGTCCTAGGAGAAGAACAGTACACGGCCAGAGACAGAATACAAGGTGTTCGCAGTCTCACCATATCCTGAGCCCGGCGTTTTGTGGGTTCAAAGAGCGCAGGCTGTGGTGGTCGCATTGTAAACTTATCACAGTTTGACAGCTGAAGTGGACTTCACAGAGCAGTAAAGTAAAGTCACGTCCAGTGCGACCTTGGCCCTTATCATGTATGGGGATTATATTGATGGAGCGAGTGTAATTAAAACGTTGATCTTGCGCGGCATTATAGTAATGTAGGCGCAGCAAGAAGAGTAAACCACTAAACCCAGGCCTACATACAAGTGGTTTTCGATACTCGGGAGGTTGCAACCAACTTGCATCGGATGTGATTGTTCTTTGTTATTACGGAGAGGCCCATCCTTCCCGTCAAATTCGGACGGGTTTACAACCTTTCATAATAGAGCAGGCGACATCCTAGTTTCTTTGAACCCTAAAACGCCGGGCTCAGGATATGGTGAGACAAAATATAGTACGAGACAGTACGAGAGTTTCGGGAAGGCATTGGCGCCGTAGTCAGATCCGGTATTTCAATGTCCAGTTAAAGTGGCAAATAAGTTGAACTGCCACATAACTTTTATATCACTATGGCAACCACCAATGAGAAGATTTGTAAATATTTACTTAGAAGATTAACTGGCAGATAAATTTTGGGAAACATTTTTCACTGACAAATTGATACTTCAGCGATTTTCCATTGGCCGCACTCAGGTCGCACTAGTGCGCCCTAGTCCGCACTGGATTGCCACTTGTCTTTTCATTTGTTCAGATTTGTAATGTTATTCAAGTGGAGGTTGACAATAATGACATCTCTGCACTCGCCGAGTGCATGCCAATGGAAAACGCCATAAGCTGCAGTTGATTATTTGAGTGTGTTTACTAGAATGACTTGCACCGGTGAAATGAAATAAGATCTGCTTTTAAACCCTTGGTAACATCTGGTCAGGGTCCACTAGATACCTAACAGCTGCTGTAAGGTAGCTTACAGCAGCTTAGCATAAGTTTTCTAGTGGACCCTGACATCTGGTTAGATACATTAAGATGGCTGTGTTTTCCCCTTCAAGAAATTTTAAAATTAGCACGCTTCCCGAGGCCATACTGACAGTCTAGCATATTAATTGAATGTCATTGAGTCGTATCAACTTAATTTGGCGATTAGTGAGCAACGAATGCAATTTTGACATGGCTTGGCGGTGAAGAATATTTATATAACGTTTTTTATATTTTTTTATCGCCTGCTAAAAAAATGTGAACGTTATTAAAATATGTCAATATCGGATAGCTAAAGTTCTTCCATTAATTCTTTTTGCCAGTCACTATACATTATAGACCCACACTACCAAAGCTTGAAAGTGGCCACATGTAATAGGTCCCAGCTTTTAATTGCTTTTTTTAACCAGAGCTATGAACAGATATATGAATATGTATTAGATTGATTTGCACTGCTGCTTATGTTATGCATCTTTGAGGAATCTTCAATAAATGTACCTTTTTATCATGCGTTTAGATTGCGCCACGGCAACTTTTGCCCACCAGTCTACCAAGAAAGTTGGTGTGACATCATCTGAAACTCTTGTATGGAGCCTTAAACCCGTAGTAACTTGAAGATGTAAACGTCTTGTTCAAGAAGGAGAAGACAAAAGTGAATAGCCTGAGTTCGGGAATTATTCATAATCACCTCCTACTTGACGAGGGGTTTTAAACGTATCGATTAGCCTCGTTGTTAAAACATGAGACAGTCAGCTGAATAATTAATCCTATCAGGCAAGTAGGAAGTTGGGAAGGTCGGAGTGACACTCGGCCAAATGAATTAACCAACTTCTAGAGCTCCCTACCCACGATTAGCCTCGGATAAGTTCTATAATACTTCACTAGGTGAGAACAACAAGTATTTTCTAATGAAATACGATTTAGCCGCGGTCGTTTAACCAGTTCTCACTAGAATATTGAAGTTAAGCAACATCGGGCGTGGTAAGGGGTTGAGTGGGTGACCGTTCTACCCTGAAACACACGTAGGCCTATACCGCTGGCTAGAGCAGACTAGGGTTCGAAAGCTTTGTTTGACGGCTTAGTTCTCCTCGACGTCTGCTCGGCAGTCCGGGTTAGTGGAGGATCCTATATGACTGTCAAGGTTACACCGTCCTTTCGGATGGGACGTAAAGCCGTTGGTCCCCTTGGTACTTTTCGAAAGGAGTAGGCTACGTGCCGGTACCGGGTTTCCCTCCTCCCTTCTCTATTAAATTTGCACTAGTGGATTACATTATCCGTTGCAAATTGAGACTTAATAAATAAACAACATTAATCTTAGTTATAAAAGTAATAATTAAAAAAGGTGTCAAACGGGTCATTGCACCGCGTCGCGTCTTTACACTTACTAGTTTTTCGGAACCACTGTGGGTTCCATCTTCAGCACGACTGAAATGAAATGACCCGTTTCACATTTGTTTAATATATTCGTGCCGCGAAAGTCTTAAATGTTTTATAGAATTAATAATGATATTATTTGAAGAAATACGGCACACACAGCATACACAAATTATAGTGCGGGTGCTGTGGTAGCAATGTTGAGGCAAACATAACTCTTTGGGTTTATGTCCATTTTTGCTTAACATCGATTAAGTCCAAAAATATAGGTTGGAATATAAGTTATCATTCAGTACAGCATCTCCCAAGTCCATACGTAGTATATAGTCCATATACAAAGACAATTAATACACATTTCAACTGTTTTAAGAAATGGTTCTACTGAAAAATTACTTCTATTTATTTTATTTATTTATTATTTATTTAACGTCTATCCTATTCAGTTATAAAAACTGATTTACAAAGGAGGACAACTAAATAAATCTAATTACATAGATGCAGAAACAACAATAAACTACATTTTCGTAAATATTTGAAATAGTAGCATTACAACAATGCATTTCTATTTTCTATTCTCTTCTATTTCAACCGTGTTTTGAACATAACCCATAGAGTTCTTGTGCCTCAATATGTAGTCCATAAAAGCAATGGTAACGAATGAATAGTAAATGAAAATGATTTGTTATGACACGTTGAGTGGTTACTCCAAGGAAGTTAGAAAGAAAGGTTATTCTCCGCCCCTTCCGTTTCCTTGCGTGTGTCTTCAGATAAGGGCAGATGGTGTAGATAGTCGTTCACAAAGAAATCACGATTCGTGCAACTTTAAATTACCCTAGTTAGGTTGAACCTTTAGGTTCATGTTGTTATTAGTTCAAGTGTTTCGTCAACCTTGATTAATCTTATCGTTTGATGTTAAATTACCGATTAGTTTTATTTCCGTTCGATTCCCTCAAGATGGCGAGTAACTCTGCATTAGAAAGCACGCAACACTTGCCGGTGAAAGCATTTCCATACCCAGCAGAGAGGCTTGCGTTTCAGTTCTTTTTCTAGTTCTCTTATTTAATATATTACGTCGCACTCAATAAGCCAAAATGGAACCATTATTTCAATGCGTGTATTGAAGGATCTTGGTTGGATCTATTTGGATTAAGGGCGCGTCAACCGTTAGGTCATAATGAACCACTGTATGTAGCCTTTTTTGCAGATGAGTATTTTCAATCTTCTCTGAGAAAGGCACTTTTCGTCCAATCGGGATGGGAAACAAATGTATTTATTTTTCATGCATGGAAAAATTGGAGTCCAATTGAAAAAAAAGGATCTTTTATCCGGATATAAATTTTGAAAGTTAATATCCATGTATATGGACGGGGGGACTGAAAGGGTTTTACATCGGTGTATAAAGGCAAGTTAGGTTGGCAAAGCTGCACCCGTACAGTCTTTCTGAAGCTCTCGTATTAAGTGTCTATAGCGCACTCAATATCTTGCATCATATGGCAATCTCTGCGCTAAGTGGCGGCTTATGAAACCTACAGCTGAGCCACGGGAACGAAGACTGAAACCAAAACCAATCTAAATCCCATTAAATCCACTCTCTTTGCTACGTCTTGACTCGAGCGACGAAACAAATTTTATTTTTATTTACTTTTCGTTGCGAGTTTGATTTTATCTTCGGTTTCTTCTGGAAAACTAATTTAAAGTAAGATTATTCAGTCGGTACCTTAAGAGTCTTCGGAAGTGGCTTCTAGTATCGTAGTATTATATCTCATCTCGTAGACCAAGGATATAAACGATATTTTTGCTAACAAACTTTAAGGCAATGCTAAGTGTAGCCCCATTTTACTTTTTAATTAACGTGCTCCACAATCCCTCCCCCCCAGACAAAAATTTGCATTTACCAAAAAAAGCTAATTTCTGACCTATTGTTGGCTTCGAATTGGTTTTAAAACTGATACGCAATTCGGTTTTCATACAATTTACAAAACATTGGTTTCAAAATCGGTTGAGTAACTGGTCCTAAAAATGAAAAAATACGAATTTGCAATAATATGTTGCGTTTGGTGTGATGTAAAGATGAGCTAGTAAATTAATAAGTAATCCAAGGCCGCACTGAGCAATGTCCAAAAGTGCGTTTGAAAAAAGAATCGTGACTATCTGGGCTAGGAGATATTACGATCACAAAGCAAAGTCCACTTCCGCCGCCTCTTAAAGCGCGCGCCCTGTACGTCTGGGGTGGGGATGGTTTATGTCTCGCGAACACGTCGGTTCAAGTGGCGACGAAACGGTTTAGCACCTCCAGGGAAAATACGCGAAACTCCTGCTGGGAGTTTATCCCCTAAATAAAAAGGAAGTAATTACATTGGGCACGTTGTTCTGGATATTCATTAAATTAAGGAAAGACTGGAGGAAGCTAAATGGTGCGTACCCGTTTTCAGAACGAGACGCGGCCGAGAAGCCGATATTGTAAGAGATTATATTTGTGAGCAAATTAAAATGAAATTAATTCAAATTGAAAAACCGAGTACTTTTGGTAAAATTAATGTTTACTTCAGCTTAAATTAACCTTTGCTCCTGTTTCAGATCTTGCATTTAAAATTTTCTTTCAAGAGAATTATTTATTTTGCCACAAAATGTAAAAAAAAGGCAATGAATTAATTTAGTCTAAGTTTCTTGTCAGTTATTAAAATTTAAACGAAACAGAGTTTTAAACAACCCATTTTACATGAAAAAGCGCCTTTGCTTTAAATTTAGAATAAGAATACCCCCGGGAATTGAAATCCGTAACTCATTACATTATGTAGCATATTGTAATATTAAATGAGTTTATAAACATTTAATGAGTTGAAATTATGCAGAACAATTAAGAGTTTCGTCGAGTTAATTGGTTTTGGGTGTAATCGTAATTACGCGGTGGGGTGAGTCCTGGTTAACACGGGGGTGTTTCTCACCGCAAGAGTGATTTATGTCCGGGGGGGGGGGGGGAGTGCTAAGCGCGGCTCTAACTAGACTGCGGAGTGAGAGTCGTATAAAGAAACAACAACTCGGTACTCTCATTACTAATGTCACCGCCAGACATTGCGTTACCAGCTGAAGACATAATTTACCACACGTCCTTAAGAAATTATTACCATCACAAGTTCTTGAGAGGAATTAAGAAATATTACCGTCACACATTCTTGAAAGGAATTAAGAAATAATTACTATCACAAGTTCTAAAGGAATTAAGAAATAATTACTATCACAAGTTCTAAAGGAATTAAGAAATAATTACTATCCAAGTTCTAAAGGAAAAGAAATAATTTGAATGTTTAAATTAAAACTTTTCTGTGAACATATTTTATTTCATTAACATATTAATTAGGGAACATTTATCTTTGTACGTCGGTCTGTGCGTTTGTCACATCTCAATTAATAACAAACAAAGATGACCCCCGATTGACACGAGGTTTTTACTTCATGTTATGGTGACCCTAGGGGTAATGGAGTGGGCTAGCCCCCTACCAAAAAACTGTTGTATTTCTGTATGCGGCGACTCCACCATTAGCGAGGAACAACAAATTATGTATCCCTGTTTATCCTCGGCGTTATAGAATCTTAAGTTCGTTGTACGAACCGTAACACATCGTCCATAAGAAACACTGTGAAGAGAAGTTTACACGTGTCATCATCGAAAACAAAATTATTAAAAATATTATGACCTAACCGCTTGTTGGTAATGAGCTGGTGCCAACGCATTTCACATTGTTATAAGTCCATTTAAAAATTGTTTGATCACCTAATCGAGAAAATTTTGAATACATCAGGACCAATTTTAAACTTTAATCTTCAGCACAAAACATTTAACATTAAGTGATTTTTTGGAAAGTTTTTGTGAATGGCGCAGTCAAGGAGAGAGCATTTCCACATTTCCAATACATATTTCCTACATAAGCTTTGAAACTTTTAACATATCACCATCACCATATACGAGGTCAGTTTATTTCACGTATTTTTTGGCTGGTTTTTGGTTCCGTTTCGACAACTAGGAAAATCGCGACAGAAATTTTGACAAAACAATCCAAACTTTTATAGACTTAACGATATCTCGCAGAGATGGATTTTTTTATTTCTGGATTGATTTTCATAAAATCTATTACACCTAAGGGAGTGTTTCGCGATTATAATGAAATTGAGAAATATTATATACAAATCAGATTAAGGCTGTTTTACCCTGTTTTCTCATTTTCTTAAACATGCAGATATTTAAAAATGATGTGAATGAAATTGAAACCTGGCTCAATTAAAACCACAACATTTAAAAAAAAATCTGATCGGGCACCCGGCATATATTGCATCTTCAAAATAGTTTTAAACTGCAATTGCATCAGAACATCGTGCAAAGTAGAAAGTTGTGTTTCTGTGACATTAATGTTTGACTGTTTAGAGAAACATGGGATTTTACACTTTGGTATGTTCCACGAATTATTTTAGATAACCGGTATTTGTACCGGAAAACAGAAAAATTCGCAGGAGTCACGGTTCGGAAATATCCTATGTTCTCTTTCTTGTTAAACTGAAGTAAAACCGTCAAACATTAATGTCACAGAAACACAACTATCTACGTTGAACGATATGCTAGATGCGATTTCAGTTTGATACTATTTTGAAGACGCACTATTATTTTGCCGGTTGCCCGATCATAAAAAATTTGAAGGGTTCACCATCCTTTTGGCAGTTAGTAAATAGCGGTTTGCTCGGCCAAGAAGAATCTTATGTTATACAATTGTGCAAACTTGTCAATAAAGCATACATGGACGTTCTTACAGTCATAGATTTTCAAAATTTTGTCTTGATCAGCCAGAAAAAATAATTTTGGACTTTTTAACAAAATTGAAATTCGTGAAATCTAATTTATTCATTATAAATTATTTCAAAACCATTTTAGGAATATGTTACTATAAAAACCTTTATTTCCACTTTCTTAAGATATGTTCAAAATTTCTAACTACTGTGATGTCATTCAGCCGAGCAAACAGAAAATTGCCTAAAAAAGGGGTGGTGAACGCTCTGCCAGGTTTAAATTTCATTTACTATCTTTTTACATTGCATATTTTAGAAAATGGAAAAACAGGGTGGAACAGCCTTAAGACATTTACAAGAGCTTTCGTTTCTTTGCAGTAAAAACTTTGTTTTATAGTGAAAAAAACTAAATTGTTAGAAAAGGTCATGTCTGACAAACGATAGGAAAAAGAATTCATAGCCAAATAACCTTTCAAACTATTAGTTTTCTTCCATTTACTGAATAGTTAATCATCAAGCAAACGAGATAAATTCTTATTCAACGAAATAAACTTTTAAAACAGTTCCTCACGTACAAGGCTTTTAGTATTTTTAATATAACGAATACAAAGGAGAAAAAACTCCATCGTTTTCCTTCTAAAGAACTGAAACCCCCTGAAGTTCACGACAAGTGAAGTGGAAAGTTGTGTAAAACTCTCTGAAACTTGCGCATCGCTAGATCGCAGAGAGTTCGTTTGATCAGTAGATGGAAGTTTGCAATACACCTTGGGAAGTATTATTGCAGCGTTTATACTTGTAATTAAAACTCGCGAGCAGCAACAGTCCAACGCTCTAACTGAAGCCAGGGGCGTAACTTCGGGGGGGGGGGGGGGGGGGGGTCGACATTAAAATGAAAATAAACCACGCACCATTTGTAATGTTAAAAATAAAAAAGTCTGGGACTACGCCTCAGACCAACTTTAGCTAAGAATTCCCCTCCCCCCAATCAAACAAAAAAAATCATAAGCAATGGTCGTCCGCCCAAAAAACAAGGGCTAATTACGCCACTGTCTGAAGGCATTTCACGTTAAGAGGGGTACGTCAGGCATGCGAGAAAGAGCATTCTTTGCTGGAGAAGGTAGTTTAATAATAAATTTATTCTAGGAAGCTTCGCAAACGGTTTTTCAGGCGCATTGTTGGATGAGCGTAATTGGTGCATTGAGCTGCCATGTGCTACGCAGATTTTCTGTTGTTCTGTGAAAAAAAAATCATAACTTAGTCGAAGAAATTTTAAAAAGGAAAAATATCGTAAAATTGCGATTTTTCTAAGAAATAATTTTTCGATTGTGCTCAAATTCCATACGAAAATATTTATTCATAAAATTAAGGTTCTGTGAAAAAATCATTACAATCGAACAAAGCATGTAGGTGTTATAAGACAAAGATTTTTTTTTTAAATGAAAACAATCGTAAAGTTGTGATTTTCATGAGAAATAGTTTTTCGATTGCGCTCAAATTTCACACAAATATATTAATTCATAAAATTAAGGTTCTGTGAAAAATTCATTACAATTGTATATAGCATGTAGGTGTTATAAGTCAAAGATATATATTTAAAAAAAATCGCAATCATGAGAAATAATTTTTCGATTTCGCTAAAAAAAACGTGGCAGTTCTAAGTTCAGAGATTTCGATGGCCTCCATAAAATTTCCGATCCTGACTGAAGGTTTTATCCAATGTTTTCCTCAGTCGTTTGTGCGAATTCAAGGGATTGGGTCCTCTTAAACAGCCCTCGGATATCCCTTCACAATTGTCCTATCCGCAACATACCTAGTTGAATTGCACTGGGCAGGCTTCCCACACAAATTTTATAAATTATATAATAAATCATAATTTTTTGTGTGAATTGTACATCAGTTTGTTACTAAAAAATATTAGCAACTTTTTAAGAATGTGCTGCGATCGCGAGAATCACACGTTCTTACGTGGAATATTAGTGCGAACCACAACCCCATAGCACACTGGATGAAGTTTCAGTGATCCAGAATATCCTGTGCATTCTGCATCAAAACCTGGTTTTCCCGAGCTGATCCAATATCTTTAAAATGATTCGTAACTTACATCATAGTATTACTTGCGATATAGCTGGGACTTGATTCGAACCTGAAATAGACCACAAACAATTTGGCTTAAATTCGTTTTTCGTTACAATACCTTAAAAACTTTCGTGTAAGATTTTTCTCGAAAAAATAATACCGTTGCATATTGCTTGGAGTTATCTTCAAAGCATATTAATTAGCCATCCTTTATAACAAATTAATTATCCTTATTAAGAAATAAGACGCCATTTATAAATGGATTATGAGAAGTGCTAAACAAAAAGCCTGAACGTTATTATGCCTCGAGAGGACAACAAAGGGGAGTTTCAAATTACCCCGTATAATGTTCCTTGTTGGGATCTCTTCAAGTTGCCCAGTTTGTAAAAGTTCGTCTGTTTTGTCTCCTCCTCTCTTTCCAGCCCTCGCGAAAGTTTGTTACTTTCCTAAGAGAAGAATGCCGGAATTAAATCCGACAAAATGTTACGAAACAAGATAATGGGAGAGATTTCCTTTTCTGCTTTTCGACATATTTTCTACTTTATTGGAATGTGTCATAAGTCAAGATTATATTTTCTAAAATCAAATTCAATTTACGAACTTTCGACACGAGTTTCGCAACGGAGTTTTCTTGTGAATCTCTTGCAAATAAACCATTCATAGTGCTTCTATATAAATAAACACTTGAGTTTGTCCTCGTACACGTGACGAACCCCCCCCCCCCCCCCCCTCCACCCGTATCAACTCTGCTTCTCAAACAGATGTTTTATTAAATAACATATTCAAAGGTCTTATTGGAAAATCTCCAAGCTTATTCCGATTTATCAACTCCTCATCGCAAATATATTTCTCAACTCACACAAAAGCAGAAGACTGGAATGCTTACAAACATCGCCGAGAATAAAAACATTTCTCTTTGACTCCATTCTACGCTTCCCATCACAGCAATTTCTACCTCCACCATCTAAGCATAGACGACAAGTTTTTTGTCAATGCCTCCAATATAATAAACACAAATTGTGTTTTCCATTCATGTTATTCATATAAAGAATTTCCCAATAAGAGAAGAGTGTTTTTCCTCTCAACTTCATCGCCTGGCGTGTGCAGTACAGTGATGGCGGTGGGGGGGGGGGGAGGGGGGGGTACACCCTGATTGCCTCCCCTCAAAGCGCGACCTGGCCGAGTTGTGTACTCATTATAAACACACACAGTGTTACTAATAAAACTCAAACCTAACAGGACGAGCGAACGATAGAACTATATGGAAATTGTTTCAAGATTAAAACACGTAGACGAGGTTTTGTGAAAACACGTACACGAGCAACGAGGTTATGTGAAATTAAATTCATACAAAAGTTGATTAAAAACGTACTCGGTTAAAAGTTAGTGATGTATAAAGTTGAACATTTAATGGGGTTTGTGGGAGAATAAACTCAAGGGGTTGTGGTTGTGGGGGATGTTAATCCTTGGTCGGGTGGAAGTACACGAGTGTTTGTAAGTGAGCCATTGAATGTTTGGACATTTAACGCAGATTTCACGGGTAGGTGTTTTTAAATTGGCTAATGGGTGACCTTGTGTGAGGGTGTAAAAGAACACTTCAAAGTTACGGTAGAAAGGTTTGATTTTATTTACTTTTATTGAAAAAAAATTTTCCATTCAATGATATAAACTGATTAACAGAGGATGATAGTAAATAAAACTAAGTAACAACATAAAATGCACCCACAAATAATAGACATTTCATTTGTTATAGCTAGTATTATATTCTGATAATATATTCAAAACAGTAATTAAAAATGTGAAATGAAATGAATTATAATTAGCCAAATAATAATGATAATGATATTAATATAACGTCTAAAAATAAAAAAAAAAAACGAAACGAAACGAAAAACTGATTTATTAGACGACCTTACTCAAAAAAATGTCAGGTTTGCTAAAAATCACAAACGGCAAATCACGGAACAAGCAAACTTCCGTGGAAGAAAAAATAAAATAAATTTTTTGTAGGATGCCCGTTGTAGGGTATACACATAAGATTTAACCGGTGTGAGGTGACTAACTAGGTATATTGCGGATAGGACAATTGTGAAGGGATGTCCGAGGGTTATTTAAGAGGGTTCAATCCCTTGCATTTGCATAAACGACTGACAAAAACCTCGGAAAAAACTTTTAGTCAGGATTGCCGGTTTCGACGGGACTCGAACCCGGGACCTCCCGAATGAGAGTCGCTCGAGCCAACACTGTCGGTGTGGAAGGAAGGTTGTGTATGTATTAGTGAAATACTGTGCGGAATGCTTGAGTGTAATAATAATATTATCATTTGATAATAATACAACTTTAGTCTGCGGTCATCGTCACAAAGAGTAGTAGAAAACAATATCACATCAACTTTACAAAGAAAAGAGGCTATAATCGCAAGTAATAATGCTTTTAGCACCGTGCTTTTAGCATTGCTTACCAACTTGGTCATTCAATGTACATCTAGCTTCTATGTTAAACCTTTCAATTCCTTCTAAATTAATAATGAACGCAATAATGCGATCCTAAAAGGTAGAACAAACTAGACACCCAGCAGAGCATCTGGAGTGGGGGGACAGCAATGAGCGGGGGTAAGGGTTCAAATCGCAACTTACCAGAGCCAGTAATGAAACCAATCAAGTTATGATAACTTGATTTACGACTAGCGCCAACTCTTATCTTTAGCTGTTGTGTAGGCCTATATCCCGGAGTCCTGGCAGCTTGAACGAGGATTATGCTATCTAGCCTACAGTAGCGACTCGAGCCAAGCGACGAGTACCAATCAGACCCCTGCTCGAGAGCTGGGTAAACAGAGGCCTCGCTTTCATCACTAGTGCAGCATCCGGCCGCGCGGCAGGCAGGCCGCTGGCGTCACAATCAGGCACAAATCTAGTGCAGCATCGGCAACGCCAAA